>CATOCB010000058.1:0-279000 GCA_951411735.1 Somateria mollissima
AGCATCACTGCATCATCACTGCATCATCACAGCATCATCACTGCATCATCTCTGCATGACCAGTGCATCATCACAGCATCATCACATCAACTACACAACATCATCACAGTGTCATCCCAGCATCATCACAGCGTCATCACAGCATAACCTGAGCATCATCACAGCATCATTACGGCATCATCACAGCGTCAACACAGTATCATCACTGCATCATCAGAGCATCATCACTGCATCATCAGAGCATACTCACTGCATCGTCACAGCATCATCATAGCATCATCACTGCATCATCACATAGTCATCGCATCATCATCACAGCATCATAACTGCGTCTTCACAGCGTCATCACTGCATCATCTCTGCATCATCACAGCATCTACGCACCATCATCACTGCATCACAGCATCATCACATCATCATCAGAGTCATCAAAGAATCATCACAGCACCATCACAATATCATCACAGAATCATCACAGCATCTTCTCAGCATCATCACAGCATCATTACTGCTTACTCACGGCATCATCACAGCGCCATCAGTTTCATCACTGCATCATGACAGCATCATCACAGCATTATCACTGCATCATCACACCACCATCACAGCATCATCACTGCATCATCACACCATAACCACTGCATCATCACAGAATAATCACGGCAACACAATATTACCAAAACGTCATCGCAGCATCATCAAAGCATCATCACAGCACCATCAAGCATAATCACTGCATCATCAGAGCATCATCATACCATCATCACAGCATACTCACAGCACCATCACAGCATCATCACAGCGTCATCACAGAATAATCATTGCATCATCACTGCATCATCAGTCAGCACAGCATCATCACTGCATCATCACAGCATCATAAATGCATCATCAGAGCGTCATCACACCATCATAACAGCGTCATCACTGCATCATCACTGCATCATCACAGTATCATTTCAACATCATCACAGTGTCATCACAGCATCATCACTGCATAATCACTGAATCATCACAACATCATAACTGTGTCTTCACAGCGTCATCACTGCATCATCTCTGCATCATCACAGCCTCGTCACTGCATCATCACAGCATCATTACTGCGTAATCACTGCATCATCAAAGCATCATTACTGCGTAATCACTGCATCATCACAGCATCATCACAGCATCATAACTGCGTCTTCACTGCGTCATCACTGCATCATCTCTGCATCATCACAGCATCATTACAGCATCATCACACCATCATCACTGCATCATCACAGCATCATTGCATGGTGAACAATGCATCATCACAGTATCATCACAATGTAATCATAGCATCATTACAGTATCACCACTGCATCATCTTCTCTGCATCACCAAAGCATCACCAAAGCATCATCACACCATCATCTCAGCATCATTTCAGCATCATCACAGCGTCATCACAGCATCATCACTGCATCATCTCTGCATGATCAGTGCATCATCACAGCATCACCACTGCATCATCACTGCATCATCACAGCATCACCACTGCATCATCACAGCATCACCACTGCATCATCACAGCATCATCACATCGTCATCAAAGCATCATCACTGCAGCATCACACCATCATCACTGCATCATCACAGCATCATCACTGCATCATCATTGTGTCATAACTGCATCATCACTGCATCATCACTGCATCATCACAGCTTCATCACAGCATCATCACAGCATCATCACAGCATCATCACTGCATCATGCATCATTGTGTCATAACTGCATCATGCGATGATGATGTTGTGATGATGCAGTGATGGTGTGATGATGCTGTGATGATGCAGTGATGATGCTTTGATGACGCTGTGATGATGCTGTGATGATGCAGTGATGATGCAGTGATGATGGTGTGATGATGCAGTGAGGATGCTGTGATGATTTAGTGATGATGCAGTGATGATGCTGTTATGACACTGTGGTGATTTTGTGATGATTTTGTGATGATGCAGTGATGATACTGTGATGATGCAATGATGATGTTTTGATGACCGTGTGTTGATGGTGTGATGATGCTCTGATGATGCAGTGATTATGCAGTGATGACAATGTGATGATGCTGTGACGATGCAGTGATGATGCAGTGATGATGCTGTGATGATGGTGTGATGATGCAGTGATGATGCAGTGATGATGCAGTGATGATGGTGTGATGATGCAGTGATGATGCAGTGATGATGGTGTGATGACGCAGTGATGATGCAGTGATGATGCAGTGATGATGCTGTGATGACACAGTGATGATGCAGTGATGATGCAGTGATGATGCTGTGATGATGCAGTGATGATGAAGTGATGATGCTGTGATGACACAGTGATGACGCAGTGATGATGCAGTGATGATGCTGTGATGATGCTCTGATGACGCTGTGATGCTGCTGTGATGATGCAGTGATGATGCTGTGATGATGCAGTGATGATGGTGTGATGATGCAGTGATGATGCAGTGATGATGTGTGATTATGCAGTGATGATGCAGTGATGATGCTGTGATGATGCTGTGATGATGCAGTGATGATGAAGTCATGATGAAGTCATGATGCAGTGATGCTGTTATGACACAATGATGATGCAGTGATGATGCAATGATGATGCTGTGATGATGCTGTGATGATGCAGTGATGATGGTGTGATGATGCAGTGATGATGCAGTGATGATGCTGTAATGATGCTGTGATGATGCAGTGATGATGGTGTGATGATGCAGTGATGATGCAGTGATGATGCATCATCAGTTTCATCAAAGCATCATCACAACATAATCACTGCATCATCACTGCATCATCACAGCATCATCACAGCATCCTCACTGCATCATCACACCATCATCACTGCATCATCACTGCATCATCACAGCATCATCACAGCATCATCACACCATCATCACTGCATCATCACACCATCATCACAGCATCATCACAGCATCATCACTGCATCATCACAGCACCATCACTGTGTCATAACAGCATCATCACTGCATCATCACTGCATCATCACTTCATCATCACTGCATCATCACTGCATCATCACTGCGTCATCACTGCGTCATCACAGCATCATCACTGCATCATCACTGCATCATCACACCATCATCACTGCATCATCACTGCAGCATCACTGCAGCATTACAGCATCATCAGAACGTCTTCATAGCATCATCACTGCATCATCACTGCATCATCACAGTGTCATAACAGCATCATCACTGCATCATCACAGCATCCTCACTGCATCATCACTGCATCATCCCTGCATCATCCCTGCATCATCACAGCATCATCATTGCATCCTCACTGCATACTCACTGCATCATCACTGCATCATCACTGCATCATCACTGCATCATCACTTCATCCTCACTGCATCATCCTTGCATCATCACAACATCATCACTGCATCATCACAGCATCATCACTGCATACTCACTGCATACTCACTGCATACTCACTGCATCATCACACCATCATCACTGCATCATCACAGCATCATCACAGCATCATCACTGCATCATCACTGCATCATCACTGCATCATCACTGCGTCATCACCGTGTCATCACAGCATCATCACTTCATCATCACTGCATCATCACAGCATCATCACTGCATCATCACTGTGTCATCACAGCATCATCACTGCATCATCACTGCATCATGACTTCATCATGACTTCATCATCACTGCATCATCACAGCATCATCACAGCATCATCACTGCATCATCACAGTATCATCACAGCATCATCACTGCATCATCACCGCATAATCACTGCATCATCACTGCATCGTCACAGCATCATCACAGTGTCATCACTGCATAATCACTGCATCATCAGAGCATCATCACACCATCAACACACGGTCATCAAAGCATCATCATTGCATCATCACAGTATCATCACTGCATCATCACAAAATCATCACAAAATCACCACAGTGTCATCACAGCATCATCACTGCATCATCACTAAATCATCACAGCATCCTCACTGCATCATCACACCATCATCACTGCATCATCACTGCATCATTCCAGCATCATCACAGCGTCATCAAAGCATCATCACTGCATCATCACAGCATCATCACACCATCACCACTGCATCATCACAACATCATCATCGCAGCGTCATCACTACATCAACACATCATCATCACTGCATCATCACTGCATCATCACAGCATCCTCACTGCATCATCACACCATCATCACTGCATCATAACTGCATCATCACAGCATCATCACAGCATCATCACTGAATCATCACAGTATCATCACAGCATCATCACACAATCATCACAGCATCATCACAGCTTCATCACAGCAGCATCACAGCATCATCGGAACGTCTTCACAGCATCATCACAGCATCATCACTAAATCATCACAGCATCCTCACTGCATCATCACAGCATCATCACAGTATCATCACTGCATCATCACTGCATCATCACAGCATCATAATAGCACCATCACAGCATCATTAGAGCGTCATCACTGCATCATCACAGCGTCATCACAGCATCATCACTGCATATTCACTGCATCATTACACCATCATCACTGCATCAACACAGCGTCATCACTGCATCATCACAGTGTAATCGCAGCATCATCACTGCGTCTTCACTGCGTCATCACTGCATCATCCCTGCATCATTACAGCATCATCACTGCATAATCACTGCATCATCACAGCATCACCACTGCATCATCAAAGCATCATCACTGCATTATCACTGCATCATTTCAGCATCATCTCAGCATCATCACTGCATCATCACAGCATCATCACTGCGTCATCACACCATCATCTCAGCAGCATCACTGCATCATCACTGCATCATCACAGCATCATCACTGCATCATCTCTGCATGACCAGTGCATCATCACAGCATCATCACATCAACTACACAACATCATCACAGTGTCATCACAGCATCATCACAGCGTCATCACAGCATAACCTGAGCATCATCACAGCATCATTACGGCATCATCACAGCGTCAACACAGTATCATCACTGCATCATCAGAGCATCATCACTGCATCATCAGAGCATACTCACTGCATCGTCACAGCATCATCATAGCATCATCACTGCATCATCACATAGTCATCGCATCATCATCACAGCATCATAACTGCGTCTTCACAGCGTCATCACTGCATCATCTCTGCATCATCACAGCATCTACGCACCATCATCACTGCATCACAGCATCATCACATCATCATCAGAGTCATCAAAGAATCATCACAGCACCATCACAATATCATCACAGAATCATCACAGCATCTTCTCAGCATCATCACAGCATCATTACTGCTTACTCACGGCATCATCACAGCGCCATCAGTTTCATCACTGCATCATGACAGCATCATCACAGCATTATCACTGCATCATCACACCACCATCACAGCATCATCACTGCATCATCACACCATAACCACTGCATCATCACAGAATAATCACGGCAACACAATATTACCAAAACGTCATCGCAGCATCATCAAAGCATCATCACAGCACCATCAAGCATAATCACTGCATCATCAGAGCATCATCATACCATCATCACAGCATACTCACAGCACCATCACAGCATCATCACAGCGTCATCACAGAATAATCATTGCATCATCACTGCATCATCAGTCAGCACAGCATCATCACTGCATCATCACAGCATCATAAATGCATCATCAGAGCGTCATCACACCATCATAACAGCGTCATCACTGCATCATCACTGCATCATCACAGTATCATTTCAACATCATCACAGTGTCATCACAGCATCATCACTGCATAATCACTGAATCATCACAACATCATAACTGTGTCTTCACAGCGTCATCACTGCATCATCTCTGCATCATCACAGCCTCGTCACTGCATCATCACAGCATCATTACTGCGTAATCACTGCATCATCAAAGCATCATTACTGCGTAATCACTGCATCATCACAGCATCATCACAGCATCATAACTGCGTCTTCACTGCGTCATCACTGCATCATCTCTGCATCATCACAGCATCATTACAGCATCATCACACCATCATCACTGCATCATCACAGCATCATTGCATGGTGAACAATGCATCATCACAGTATCATCACAATGTAATCATAGCATCATTACAGTATCACCACTGCATCATCTTCTCTGCATCACCAAAGCATCACCAAAGCATCATCACACCATCATCTCAGCATCATTTCAGCATCATCACAGCGTCATCACAGCATCATCACTGCATCATCTCTGCATGATCAGTGCATCATCACAGCATCACCACTGCATCATCACTGCATCATCACAGCATCACCACTGCATCATCACAGCATCACCACTGCATCATCACAGCATCATCACATCGTCATCAAAGCATCATCACTGCAGCATCACACCATCATCACTGCATCATCACAGCATCATCACTGCATCATCATTGTGTCATAACTGCATCATCACTGCATCATCACTGCATCATCACAGCTTCATCACAGCATCATCACAGCATCATCACAGCATCATCACTGCATCATGCATCATTGTGTCATAACTGCATCATGCGATGATGATGTTGTGATGATGCAGTGATGGTGTGATGATGCTGTGATGATGCAGTGATGATGCTTTGATGACGCTGTGATGATGCTGTGATGATGCAGTGATGATGCAGTGATGATGGTGTGATGATGCAGTGAGGATGCTGTGATGATTTAGTGATGATGCAGTGATGATGCTGTTATGACACTGTGGTGATTTTGTGATGATTTTGTGATGATGCAGTGATGATACTGTGATGATGCAATGATGATGTTTTGATGACCGTGTGTTGATGGTGTGATGATGCTCTGATGATGCAGTGATTATGCAGTGATGACAATGTGATGATGCTGTGACGATGCAGTGATGATGCAGTGATGATGCTGTGATGATGGTGTGATGATGCAGTGATGATGCAGTGATGATGCAGTGATGATGGTGTGATGATGCAGTGATGATGGTGTGATGACGCAGTGATGATGCAGTGATGATGCTGTGATGATGCTGTGATGACACAGTGATGATGCAGTGATGATGCAGTGATGATGCTGTGATGATGCTGTGATGATGCAGTGATGATGAAGTCATGATGAAGTCATGATGCAGTGATGCTGTTATGACACAATGATGATGCAGTGATGATGCAATGATGATGCTGTGATGATGCTGTGATGATGCAGTGATGATGGTGTGATGATGCAGTGATGATGCAGTGATGATGCTGTAATGATGCTGTGATGATGCAGTGATGATGGTGTGATGATGCAGTGATGATGCAGTGATGATGCATCATCAGTTTCATCAAAGCATCATCACAACATAATCACTGCATCATCACTGCATCATCACAGCATCATCACAGCATCCTCACTGCATCATCACACCATCATCACTGCATCATCACTGCATCATCACAGCATCATCACAGCATCATCACACCATCATCACTGCATCATCACACCATCATCACAGCATCATCACAGCATCATCACTGCATCATCACAGCATCATCACTGTGTCATAACAGCATCATCACTGCATCATCACTGCATCATCACTTCATCATCACTGCATCATCACTGCATCATCACTGCGTCATCACTGCGTCATCACAGCATCATCACTGCATCATCACTGCATCATCACACCATCATCACTGCATCATCACTGCAGCATCACTGCAGCATTACAGCATCATCAGAACGTCTTCATAGCATCATCACTGCATCATCACTGCATCATCACAGTGTCATAACAGCATCATCACTGCATCATCACAGCATCCTCACTGCATCATCACTGCATCATCCCTGCATCATCCCTGCATCATCACAGCATCATCATTGCATCCTCACTGCATCCTCACTGCATCATCACTGCATCATCACTGCATCATCACTGCATCATCACTTCATCCTCACTGCATCATCCCTGCATCATCACAACATCATCACTGCATCATCACAGCATCATCACTGCATTCTCACTGCATACTCACTGCATACTCACTGCATCATCACACCATCATCACTGCATCATCACAGCATCATCACTGCATCATCACTGCATCATCACTGCATCATCACTGCATCATCACTGCGTCATCACCGTGTCATCACAGCATCATCACTTCATCATCACTGCATCATCACAGCATCATCACTGCATCATCACTGTGTCATCACAGCATCATCACTGCATCATCACTGCATCATGACTTCATCATGACTTCATCATCACTGCATCATCACAGCATCATCACAGCATCAACACTGCATCATCACAGTATCATCACAGCATCATCACTGCATCATCACCGCATAATCACTGCATCATCACTGCATCGTCACAGCATCATCACAGTGTCATCACTGCATAATCACTGCATCATCAGAGCATCATCACACCATCAACACACGGTCATCAAAGCATCATCATTGCATCATCACAGTATCATCACTGCATCATCACAAAATCATCACAAAATCACCACAGTGTCATCACAGCATCATCACTGCATCATCACTAAATCATCACAGCATCCTCACTGCATCATCACACCATCATCACTGCATCATCACTGCATCATTCCAGCATCATCACAGCGTCATCAAAGCATCATCACTGCATCATCACAGCATCATCACACCATCACCACTGCATCATCACAACATCATCATCGCAGCGTCATCACTACATCAACACATCATCATCACTGCATCATCACTGCATCATCACAGCATCCTCACTGCATCATCACACCATCATCACTGCATCATAACTGCATCATCACAGCATCATCACAGCATCATCACTGAATCATCACAGTATCATCACAGCATCATCACACAATCATCACAGCATCATCACAGCATCATCACAGCAGCATCACAGCATCATCGGAACGTCTTCACAGCATCATCACAGCATCATCACTAAATCATCACAGCATCCTCACTGCATCATCACAGCATCATCACAGTATCATCACTGCATCATCACTGCATCATCACAGCATCATAATAGCACCATCACAGCATCATTAGAGCGTCATCACTGCATCATCACAGCGTCATCACAGCATCATCACTGCATATTCACTGCATCATTACACCATCATCACTGCATCAACACAGCGTCATCACTGCATCATCACAGTGTAATCGCAGCATCATCACTGCGTCTTCACTGCGTCATCACTGCATCATCCCTGCATCATTACAGCATCATCACTGCATAATCACTGCATCATCACAGCATCACCACTGCATCATCAAAGCATCATCACTGCATTATCACTGCATCATTTCAGCATCATCTCAGCATCATCACTGCATCATCACAGCATCATCACTGCGTCATCACACCATCATCTCAGCAGCATCACTGCATCATCACTGCATCATCACAGCATCATCACTGCATCATCTCTGCATGACCAGTGCATCATCACAGCATCATCACATCAACTACACAACATCATCACAGTGTCATCACAGCATCATCACAGCGTCATCACAGCATAACCTGAGCATCATCACAGCATCATTACTGCATCATCACAGCGTCAACACAGTATCATCACTGCATCATCAGAGCATCATCACTGCATCATCAGAGCATACTCACTGCATCGTCACAGCATCATCATAGCATCATCACTGCATCATCACATAGTCATCGCATCATCATCACAGCATCATAACTGCGTCTTCACAGCGTCATCACTGCATCATCTCTGCATCATCACAGCATCTACGCACCATCATCACTGCATCACAGCATCATCACATCATCATCAGAGTCATCAAAGAATCATCACAGCACCATCACAATATCATCACAGAATCATCACAGCATCTTCTCAGCATCATCACAGCATCATTACTGCTTACTCACGGCATCATCACAGCGCCATCAGTTTCATCACTGCATCATGACAGCATCATCACAGCATTATCACTGCATCATCACACCACCATCACAGCATCATCACTGCATCATCACACCATAACCACTGCATCATCACAGAATAATCACGGCAACACAATATTACCAAAACGTCATCGCAGCATCATCAAAGCATCATCACAGCACCATCAAGCATAATCACTGCATCATCAGAGCATCATCATACCATCATCACAGCATACTCACAGCACCATCACAGCATCATCACAGCGTCATCACAGAATAATCATTGCATCATCACTGCATCATCAGTCAGCACAGCATCATCACTGCATCATCACAGCATCATAAATGCATCATCAGAGCGTCATCACACCATCATAACAGCGTCATCACTGCATCATCACTGCATCATCACAGTATCATTTCAACATCATCACAGTGTCATCACAGCATCATCACTGCATAATCACTGAATCATCACAACATCATAACTGTGTCTTCACAGCGTCATCACTGCATCATCTCTGCATCATCACAGCCTCGTCACTGCATCATCACAGCATCATTACTGCGTAATCACTGCATCATCAAAGCATCATTACTGCGTAATCACTGCATCATCACAGCATCATCACAGCATCATAACTGCGTCTTCACTGCGTCATCACTGCATCATCTCTGCATCATCACAGCATCATTACAGCATCATCACACCATCATCACTGCATCATCACAGCATCATTGCATGGTGAACAATGCATCATCACAGTATCATCACAATGTAATCATAGCATCATTACAGTATCACCACTGCATCATCTTCTCTGCATCACCAAAGCATCACCAAAGCATCATCTCAGCATCATTTCAGCATCATCACAGCCTCATCACAGCATCATCACTGCATCATCTCTGCATGATCAGTGCATCATCACAGCATCACCACTGCATCATCACTGCATCATCACAGCATCACCACTGCATCATCACAGCATCACCACTGCATCATCACTGCATCATCAAAGCATCATCACTGCATTATCACTGCACCATTTCAGCATCATCACTGCGTCTTCACTGCGTCATCACTGCATCATCACAGCATCATCACTGCATCATCACTGCATCATCATAGCATCACCACTGCATCATCACTGCATCATCAAAGCATCATCACTGCATCATTTCAGCATCATCATTGCGTCTTCACTGCGTCATCACTGCATCATCACAGCATCACCACTGCATCATCACTGCATCATCAAAGCATCATCACTGCATTATCACTGCATCATCTCAGCATCATCACTGCGTCTTCACTGCGTCATCACTGCATCATCACAGCATCATCAGTGCATAATCACTGCATCATCACAGCATCACCACTGCATCATCACTGCATCATCAAAGCATCATCATTGCATTATCAGTGCATCATTTCAGCATCATCACTGCATCATCTCAGCAGCATCACTGCATCATCACTGCATCATCTCTGCATGATCAATGCATAATCACAGCATCATCACATCAACTACACAACATCATCGCAGTGTCATCACAGCGTCATCACTGCATGATCACAGCATAATCTGAGCATCATCACACCATCATCACAGCATTATCTGAGCATCATCACTGCATAATCACTGCATCATCACAACATCATCAGTTTCATCAAAGCATCATCACAACATAATCACTGCATTATCACAGCATCATAACTGCATCATCACAGCATCTTCTCAGCATCATAACAGCATCATTACTGCTTACTCACTGCATCATCACAGCGCCATCACAGTTTCATCACTGCATCATCACTTCATCATCTCTGCATAATTACTGCATCATCACAGCATCATCACTGCATCATCAGAGCATCTTCTCAGCATCATCACTGCATCATCTCTGCATCATCACTGCATCATCACTGCATCATCACAGCATCATCAAAGCATCATCACAGCATCATCATAGCATCATCGCATGGTGAACACTGCATCATCACAGTATCATCACAACATAATCATAGCATAATCACAGCATCACCACTGCATCATCGCAGCGTCATCACAGCATCATCACTGCGTCATCACACCATCATCACAGCATCATCACTGCATCATCAGAGCATCATCACTGCATCATCTCTGCATGACCAGTGCATCATCACAGCATCATCACATCAACTACAAAACATCATCACAGTGTCATCACAGCATCATCACTGCATAATCACAGCATAACCTGAGCATCATCAAAGCATCATTACTGCATCATCACTGCATCATCACAGCGTCATCACAGTATCATCACTGCATCATCAGAGCATCATCACTGCATCATCAGAGCATACTCACTGCATCGTCACAGCATCATCATAGCATCATCACTGCATCATCACATAGTCATGGCATCATCATCACAGCATCATAACTGCGTCTTCACAGGGTCATCACTGCATCATCTCTGCATCATCTCAGCATCATCACTGCGTCTTCACTGCGTCATCACTGCATCATCATAGCATAATCTGAGCATCATCACTGCATAATCACTGCATCATCACAACATCATCAGTTTCATCAAAGCATCATCACAACATAATCACTGCATCATCACAGCATCATAACTGCATCATCACAGCATCTTCTCAGCATCATCACTGCATCATCTCTGCATAATTACTGCATCATTACAGCATCATCACTGCATCATCACAGCGCCACCACACCATCATCACTGCATCATCACAGCATCATCTGAGCTTCATCACAGTATCATTACTGCTTACTCACTGCATCATCACAGCGTCATCACAGAATCATAACTGCATCATCACAGCACCATCATTGCATCATCACTGCATCATCGCAGTGTCATCACAGCATCATCACTGCAGCATCACTGCATCATCACAGCATCATCATAGCATAATTACTGCTTTCTCACTGCATCATCACTGCATCATCACAGCGTCATCACAGCATCATCACTGCATATTCACTGCATCATCACACCATCATCACTGCATCAACACAGCGTCATCACTGCATCATCACTGCATCATCACAGTGTAATCGCAGCATCATCACTGCGTCATCACAGCATAATCACAGCATCATCACTGCATCTTCACAACAATATCACAACATCATCACACTATCATCACTGTATCACTGCGTCTTCACAGCGTCATAACAGTCATCGCAGCGTGATCACTGCATCATCACAATATCATCAGAGCGTCATCACTAGGTCATAACTCCTTCATCACTGCATCATCACAGGATTATCACTGCACCATCACTGCACCATCACTGCATCATCACTGCATCATCACAGCATCATCACACCATCATAACTGCATCATCACACCATCATCACAGCATCATCACAGCATCATCACTGCATCATCACAGCATCATCACTGTGTCATAACAGCATCATCACTGCATCATCACTTCATCATCACTGCATCATCACTGCATCATCACAGCATCATCACAGCATCATCGCAGCATCATCACTGCATCATCATAGCATCATCACACCATCATCACTGCATCATCACAGCATCATCGCAGCGTCATCACAGCATCATCACTGCATCATCACAGCATCATCACTGCATCATCAGAGCATCATCAGAGCATCATCACTGCATCATCTCTGCATGACCAGTGCATCATCACATCAACTACACAATATCATCAGAGTGTCATCACAGCATCATCACTGCATCATCACATAGTCATGGCATCATCATCACAGCATCATAACTGCGTCATCACTGCATCATCACAGCATCATCAAAGCATCATCACAGCGTCATCACACCATCATCACAGCATTATCACGGCATCATCAGAGCATCTTCTCAGCATCATCACTGCATCATCACACCATCATCACAGTATCTTCACAGCATCATCACACCATCATCACTGCATCATCACACCATCATCACTGCATCATCACACCATCATTACTGCATCATCACCGGATCATCACAGCATCATCACAATATCATCACAGTGTCATCACAGCATCATCACAACATAATCACTGCATCATCACTGCATCATCACATCATCATCACAGCATCATCACACAATCATCACTGCATCATCACAGCATCATCACATCTTCATTACTGCATCATCACTGCAGAATCACTGCATCATCATACCATCATCACAGTGTCATCACAGCATCATCACTGCGTCATCACACCATCATCACTGCATCATCACAGTATTATCACAGCATCATCACAGCATCATCAAAGCATCATCACTGCATCATCACTGCATCATCAGATAATCATCACAACATCATCACAGTGTCATAACAGCATCTTCTCTGCATCATCACTGCATCATCACAGCATCCTCAGTGCATCATCACTGCATCATCATACCATAACCACTGCATCATCACAGTATTATCACTGCATCATCACAGCGTCATCAAAGCATCATCACTTCATCATCAGAGCGTCTTCACAGCATCATCACTGCATCATCACTGTGTCATAACAGCATCATCACTGCATCATCACAGCATCATCACAGCATCATCACTGCATCATCACTGCATCATCACTGCGTCATCACTGTGTCATCACAGCATCATCACTTCATCATCACTGCATCATCACAGCATCATCACTGCATCATCACAGTATTATCACAGCATCATCACAGCATCATCAAAGAATCATCACTGCATCATCACTGTGTCATAACAGCATCATCACTGCATCATCACAGCATCATCACAGCATCATCACTGCATCATCACAGCATCATCACTGCATCATCACTGCGTCATCACTGTGTCATCACAGCATCATCACTTCATCATCACTGCATCATCACAGCATCATCACTGCATCATCACTGTGTCATCACAGCATCATCACTGCATCATCACTGCATCATCAGTGCATCATCACACCATCATCACTGCATCATCACAGCATCATCACAGCATCATCACTGCAGCATCACAGTGTCATAACAGCATCATCAATGCATCATCACTGCATCATCACTGCATACTCACTGCATCATCACACCATCATCACTGCATCATCACAGCATCATCACTGCATCATCACAGCATCATCACTGCATCATCACTGTGTCATAACAGCATCACTGCATCATGACTTCATCATCACTTCATCATCACTGCATCATCACAGCATCATCACTGCATCATGACTGCATCATCACTGCATCATCACTGCATCGTCACAGCATTATCACAGTGTCATCACTGCATAATCACTGCATCATCACAGTATCATCACAGCATCATGACTGCATCATCACCGCATCATCACTGCATCATCACTGCATCGTCACAGCATTATCACAGTGTCATCACTGCATAATCACTGCATCATCAGAGCATCATCACACCATCAACACGACGGTCATCAAAGCATCATCACTGCATCATCACAGCATCATCACTGCATCATCACTACATCATCACAGCATCCTCACTGCATCATCACAGCATCATCACCGCATCATCACAGCATCATCACAGCGTCATCAAAGCATCATCAAAGCATCATCACTGCATCATCACTGCATCATCACAGCATCATCACACCATCACCACTGCATCATCACAACATCATCATCGCAGCGTCATCACTACATCAACACACCATCATCACTGCATCATGACAGCATCCTCACTGCATCACCACAGTGTCATCACAGCATCATCACTGCATCATCACTACATCATCACAGCATCCTCACTGCATCATCACAGCATCATCACTGCATCATCACTGCATCATCACATCGTCATCAAAGCATCATCAAAGCATCATCACTGCATCATCACTGCATCATCACAGCATCATCACACCATCACCACTGCATCATCACAACATCATCATCGCAGCGTCATCACTACATCAACACACCATCATCACTGCATCATCACAGCATCCTCACTGCATCACCACAGTGTCATCACAGCATCATCACTGCATCATCACTACATCATCACAGCATCCTCACGGCATCATCACAGCATCATCACTGCATCATCACTGCATCATCACAGCATCATCACAGAATCCTCACTGCATCATCACACCATCATAACTGCATCATCACACCATCATCACAGCATCATCACAGCATCATCACTGCAGCATCACAGCATCATCACTGTGTCATAACAGCATCATCACTGCATCATCACTGCATCATCACAGCATCATCACAGCATCATCGCTGTGTCATCACAGTATCATCACAGCATCATCACACCATCATCACATCATCATCACTGCATCATCACAGCATCATCACAGCATCATCACTGCACCATCACAGCATCATCACTGCATTATCACTGCATCATCACTGCATCATCACTGTGTCATCACTGCGTCATCACTGTGTCATAACAGCATCATCACTGCATCATCACTTCATCATCACTGCATCATCACAGCATCATCACTGCATCATCACAGTGTCATCACAGCATCATCACTGCATCATCACAGTATCATCACAGCATCATCACTGCATCATCACTGCATCGACACACCATCATCACTTCATCACCACTGCATCATCACTGCATCATCACAGCATCATCACTGCATCATCACTGCATCATCACACCATCATCATTGCATCATCACTGCATCATCACAGCATCATCACAGCGTCATAACAGCATTATCACAGCATCATCAGTGCATCATCACTGCATACTCACTGCATCATCACACCATCATCACTGTGTCATAAGAGCATCACTGCATCATGACTTCATCATGACTTCATCATGACTTCATCATCACTGCATCATCACTGCATCATCACTGCAGCATCACAGTATCATCACAGCATCATCACTGCATCATCACTGCATCGACACACCATCATCACTTCATCACCACTGCATCATCACTGCATCATCACAGCATCATCACTGCGTCTTCACTGCGTCATCACAGCATCATCACTGCGTAATCACTGTATCATCACAGCATCACCACTGCATCATCACAGCATCACCACTGCATCATCAAAGCATCATCACTGCATTATCAGTGCATCATTTCAGCATCATCACTGCATCATCACTGCGTCATCACACCATCATCTCAGCAGCATCACTGCATCATCACTGCATCATTACTGCATCATCTCTGCATGATCAATGCATCATCACAGCATCATCACATCAACTACACAACATCATCGCACTGTCATCACAGCGTCATCACTGCATGATCACAGCATAATCTGAGCATCATCACTGCATAATCACTGCATCATCACAACATCATCAGTTTCATCAAAGCATCATCACAACATAATCACTGCATCATCACTGCATCATCACAGCATCATCACAGCATCCTCACTGCATCATCACACCATCATCACTGCATCATCACAGCATCATCACAGCATCATCACAGCATCATCACAGCATCATCACTGCATCATCACAGCATCATCACTGTGTCATAACAGCATCATCACTGCATCATCACTGCATCATCACTTCATCATCACTGCATCATCACTGCATCATCACTGCGTCATCACTGCGTCATCACTGCATCATCACTGCATCATCACACCATCATCACTGCATCATCACTGCAGCATCACTGCAGCATCACAGCATCATCAGAACGTCTTCATAGCATCATCACTGCGTCATCACTGCATCATCACTGCATCAACACATCATCATCACTGCATCATCACTGCATCACTATGTGATGATGCAGTGATGATGCTATGATGATGCTGTGACGATGCAGTGAGTATGCTCTGATGATGCAGTGATGATGCTCTGATGATGCAGTGATGATACTGTGATGACGCTGTGATGATGCAGTGATGATGCAGTAATGATGCTTTGATGATGCTCAGGTTATGCTGTGATTATGCAGTGATGATGCTGTGATGACACTGTGATGATGTTGTGTAGTTGATGTGATGATGCTGTGATGATGCACTGGTCATGCAGAGATGATGCAGTGATGATGCTCTGATGATGCAGTGATGATGCTGTGATGATGGTGTGATGACGCAGTGATGATGCTGTGATGACGCTGCGATGATGCAGTGGTGATGCTGTGATTATGCTATGATTATGTTGTGATGATACTGTGATGATGCAGTGTTCACCATGCGATGATGCTATGATGATGCTGTGATGATGCTTTGATGATGCTGTGATGATGTAGTGATGATGCAGTGATGATGCAGAGATGATGCAGTGATGATGCTGAGAAGATGCTCTGATGATGCAGTGATGATGCTGTGATGATGCAGTAATTATGCAGAGATGATGAAGTGATGATGCAGTGATGAAACTGTGATGGCGCTGTGATGATGCAGTGAGTAAGCAGTAATGATGCTGTTATGATGCTGAGAAGATGCTGTGATGATGCAGTTATGATGCTGTGATAATGCAGTGATTATGTTGTGATGATGCTTTGATGAAACTGATGATGTTGTGATGATGTTGCATAATCACTGCATCATCAGAGCATCATCACACCATCAACACACGGTCATCAAAGCATCATCATTGCATCATCACAGTATCATCACTGCATCATCACAAAATCATCACAAAATCACCAGTGTCATCACAGCATCATCACTGCATCATCACTAAATCATCACAGCATCCTCACTGCATCATCACACCATCATCACTGCATCATCACTGCATCATTCCAGCATCATCACAGCGTCATCAAAGCATCATCACTGCATCATCACAGCATCATCACACCATCACCACTACATCATCACAACATCATCATCGCAGCGTCATCACTACATCAACACACCATCATCATTGCATCATCACTGCATCATCACAGCATCATCACTGCATCATCACACCATCATCACACCATCATCACACCATCATCACTGCATCATCACAGCATCATCACTGCATCATCACAGCATCCTCACTGCATCATCACAGCATCATCACAGAGTCATCAAAGCATCATCACTGCAGAATCACACCATCATCACTGCATCATCACAGCATCATCACAGCATCATCACTGCATCATCACAGCATCATCACTGCATCATCACTCCATCATCACACCATCATCACACCATCATCACTGCATCATCACACCATCATCACTGCATCATCACACCATCATCACTGCATCATCACAGCATCATCACTGCATCATCACACCATCATCACTGCATCATCACAGCATCATCTCAGCATCTTCACAGCATAATCACTGCATCATCACTGCAGCATCACACCATCATCACAGCATCATCACTGCATCATCACAGCATCATCACTGCATCATCACTGTGTCATAACAACATCATCACTGCATCATCACTGCATCATCACTGCATCATCACAGCATCCTCACTGCATCATCACTGCAGCATCACACCATCAACACTGCATCATCACTGCATCATCACAGCATCATCATTACATCATCACTGTATCATCACAGCATCATCACTGCATCATCACTGCATCATCACACCATAATCACTGCATCATCACAGCATCATTACAGCATCATCACTGCATCATCACAGCATCATCACAGCATCATCACAGCATCATCACTGCATCATCACAGTATCATCACAGCATCATCACTGCATCATCACACCATCATCACACCATAATCACTGCATCATCACAGCATCATCACTGCATCATCACTGCATCATTACTGCATCATCACAGCATCATCACTGCATCATCACAGCATCATCACTGCATCATCACTGCGTCATCACTGTGTCATCACAGCATCATCACTTCATCATCACTGCATCATCACAGCATCATCACAGCATCATCACTGCATCATCACTGTGTCATCACAGCATCATCACTGCATCATCACAGCATCCTCACTGCATCATCACACCATCATCACTGCATCATCACTGCATCATCACAGCATCATCACAGCATCCTCACTGCATCATCACACCATCATCACTGCATCATCACTGCATCATCACAGCATCATCACAGCATCATCACACCATCATCACTGCATCATCACACCATCATCACAGCATCATCACAGCATCATCACTTCATCATCACTTCATCATCACTGCATCATCACAGCATCATCACAGCATCATCACAGCATCATCACAGCATCATCACTGCATCATCACAGCATCATCACTGCATCATCACTGCATCGTCACAGCATCATCACAGTGTCATCACTGCATAATCACTGCATCATCAGAGCATCATCACACCATCAACACACGCTGATGTGTTGATGCAGTGATGATGCAGTGATGATGCAGTGATGATGCTGTGATGATGCAGTGATGATGCAGTGATGATGCTGTGATGATGCAGTGATGATGCTGTGATGATGCAGTGATGATGCAGTGATGATGAAGTGATGATGAAGTGATGATGCTGTGATGACGCAGTGATGACGCAGTGATGATGCAGTGATGATGGTGTGATGATGGTGTGATGATGCAGTGATGATGCAGTGATGATGCAGTGATGACACTGTGATGATGCTGTGACGATGCACTGATGATGCAGTGATGACACTGTGATGATGCAGTGATGATGCTGTGATGATGCAGTGATGATGGTTTGATGCTGCAGTGATGATGCTGTGATGATGCAGTGATGATGCTGTGATGATGCTGTGATGATGAAGTGATGATGCAGTGATGATGTTGTTATGACACAGTGATGATGCTGTGATGATGCTGTGATGATGCAGTGATGATGCAGTGATGATGCTGTGATGATGCTGTTATGACAAAGTGATGATGCAGTGATGATGCAGTGATGATGCTTTGATGACGCTGTGATTATGCTGTGATGCTGCAGTGATAATGCAGGGATGATGCAGTGATGATGCTGTGATGATGCAGTGATGATGCTGTGATGATGGTGTGATGCTGCAGTAATGATGAAGTGATGATGCAGTGATGATGCTGTGATGATGCTGTGATGATGCAGTGATGATGGTGTGATTCTGCAGTGATGATGTTGTTATGACACAGTGATGAGCATCATCAAAGCATCATCACTGCAGCATCACACCATCATCACTGCATCATCACAGCATCATCACTGCATCATCATTGTGTCATAACTGCATCATCACTGCATCATCACTGCATCATCACAGCTTCATCACAGCATCATAACAGCATCATCACAGCATCATCACTGCATCATCACAGCATCATCACAGCATCATCACTGCATCATCACAGCATCATCACTGCAGCATCACACCATCATCACTGCATCATCACAGCATCATCACAGCATCATCACTGCATCATCACTGCATCATCCCAGCATCATCACTGCATCATCACAGCATCATTACAGCATCATCACTGCATCATCACTGCATCATCACACCATCATCACTGCATCATCACAGCATCATCACAGCATCATCATTGCATCATCACTGCATCATCATTGTGTCATAACAGCATCACTGCATCATGACTTCATCATGACTTCATCATCACTGCATCATCACTGCATCATCACAGCATCATCACTGCATCATCACAGCAGCATCACAGCGTCATCACAGCATCATCACAGCATCATCACTGCATCATCACTGCATCATCACTGCATCATCACTGCATCATCACTGCATCATCACACCATCATCACTGCATCATCACTGCATCATCACAGCATCATCACAGCGTCATCAAAGCATCATCACTGTATCATCACAGCATCATCACACCATCACTGCATCATCACAACATCATCATCGCAGCGTCATCACTACATCAACACTGCATCATCACAGCATCATCACTGCATCATCACAGCATCCTCACTGCATCATCACACCATCATCACTGCATCATCACTGCATCATCACAGCATCATCACAGCATCATCACTGCATCATCACAGTATCATCACAGCATCATCACACCGTCATCACAGCATCATCACAGCATCATCACTGCAGCATCACAGCATCATCAGAACGTCTTCACAGCATCATCACAGAATCATCTCTGCATCATCACTGCATCATCACTGCATCATCACTGCATCATCACAGCATACTCACTGCATCATCACACCATCATCACTGCATGATCACTGCATCATCACAGTGTCATCAAAGCATACTCACTGCATCATCACACCATCATCACTGCATCATCACAGCATCATCACTGCATCATCACTGCAGCATGACACCATCATCACAGCATCATCACTGCATCATCACTGCATCATCACAGCATCATCACAGCATCATCCCTGCATCATCACTGCAGCATCACAGCATCATCACAGCGTCATCAAAGCATCATCACTGCATCATCACTGCATCATCACTGCATCATCACTTTGTCATAACAGCATCATCACAGCATCATCACTGCATCATCACTGCATCATCACAGCATCATCACTGCATCATCACTGTGTCATAACAACATCATCACAGCATCATCACTTCATCATCACAGCATCATCACAGCATCATCACTGCATCATCACAGCATCATCACTGCAGCATTACACCATCATCACTGCATCATCACAGCATCATCACAGCATCATCACACCATCATCACTGCATCATCACTGCATCATCACTGCATCATCACTGCATCATCACTGTGTCATAACAGCATCACTGCATCATGACTTCATCATCACTGCATCATCACTGCATCATCACAGCATCATTACAGCATCATCACTGCATCATTACAGTATCATCACAGCATCATCACTGCATCATCACCGCATCATCACTGCATCGTCACAGCATCATCACAGTGTCATCACTGCATCATCACTGCATCGTCACAGCATCATCACAGTGTCATCACTGCATCATCACTGCATCATCACTGCATCATCACACCATCATCACACCATCATCATTGCATCATCACAGTATCATCACAAAATCACCACAGTGTCATCACAGCATCCTCACTGCATCATCACACCATCATCACTGCATCGTCACTGCATCATCACAGCATCATCACAGCATCATCACTGCATCATCACAGCATCATCACTGCATCATCACTCCATCATCACACCATCATCACTGCATCATCACAGCATCATCACTGCATCATCACAGCATCCTCACTGCATCATCACACCATCATCACTGCATCATCACAGCATCATCACAGTGTCATCAAAGCATCATCACTGCAGAATCACACCATCATCACTGCATCATCACAGCATCATCACAGCATCATCACTGCATCATCACTTCATCATCACTGCAGCATCACACCATCATCACAGCATCATCACTGCATCATCACAGCATCATCACTGCATCATCCCTGCATCATCACTGCAGCATCACAGCATAATCACAGAGTCATCAAAGCATCATCACTGCAGAATCACACCATCATCACTGCATCATCACAGCATCATCACAGCATCATCACTGCATCATCACAGCATCATCACTGCATCATCACTCCATCATCACACCATCATCACACCATCATCACTGCATCATCACACCATCATCACTGCATCATCACACCATCATCACTGCATCATCACAGCATCATCACAGTGTCATCAAAGCATCATCACTGCAGAATCACACCATCATCACTGCAGCATCACACCATCATCACAGCATCATCACTGCAGCATCACACCATCATCACAGCATCATCAGAGCATCATCACAGCATCATCACTGCATCATCAATTCATCATCACAGCATCATCACAGCATCATCACAGCATAATCACTGCATCATCACTGCAGCATCACACCATCATCACAGCATCATCACTGCATCATCACAGCATCATCACTGCATCATCACTGTGTCATAACAACATCATCACTGCATCATCACTGCATCATCACTGCATCATCACAGCATCCTCACTGCATCATCACTGCAGCATCACACCATCAACACTGCATCATCACTGCATCATCACACCATAATCACTGCATCATCACAGCATCATTACAGCATCATCACTGCATCATCACAGCATCATCACAGCATCATCACAGCATCATCACTGCATCATCACAGTATCATCACAGCATCATCACTGCATCATCACACCATCATCACACCATAATCACTGCATCATCACAGCATCATCACTGCATCATCACTGCATCATTACTGCATCATCACAGCATCATCACTGCATCATCACAGCATCATCACTGCATCATCACTGCGTCATCAATGTGTCATCACAGCATCATCACTTCATCATCACTGCATCATCACAGCATCATCACAGCATCATCACTGCATCATCACTGTGTCATCACAGCATCATCACTGCATCATCACAGCATCCTCACTGCATCATCACACCATCATCACTGCATCATCACTGCATCATCACAGCATCATCACAGCATCCTCACTGCATCATCACACCATCATGACAGCATCATCACTGCATCATCACAGCATCATCACAGCATCATCACACCATCATCAGTGCATCATCACACCATCATCACAGCATCATCACAGCATCATCACTGCATCATCACAGCATCATCACTGTGTCATAACAGCATCATCACTGCATCATCACTAAATCATCACTGCATCATCACTGCATCATCACTGCATCATCACTGCGTCATCACTGTGTCATCACAGCATCATCACTTCATCATCACTTCATCATCACTGCATCATCACAGCATCATCACTGCATCATCACAGCATCATCACTGCATCATCACAGCATCATCACTGCATCATCACTGCATCATAACAGCATCATCACAGCATCATCACTGTGTCATCACTGCATCATCACTGCATCATCACTGCATCATCACACCATCATCACAGCATCATCACTGCATCATCACTGCAGCATCACAGCATCATCAGAACGTCTTCACAGCATCATCACTGCATCATCACTGCATCATCACAGTGTCATAACAGCATCATCACTGCATCATCACAGCATCCTCACTGCATCATCACTGCATCATCCCTGCATCATCACAGCATCATCACAGCATCATCACAGCATCATCACAGCATCATCACTTCATAATCACAGCATCATCACTGCAGCATCACTGCAGCATCACACCATCATCACAGCATCATCACTGCATCATCACTGCATCATCACAGCATCATCACTGCATCATCACTGCATCATCACTTTGTCATAACAGCATCATCACAGCATCATCACAGCATCATCACAGCATCATCACTGCAGCATCACACCATCATCACAGCATCATCACTGCATCATCACTGCATCATCACAGCATCATCACTGCATCATCACTGTGTCATCACACAATCATCACTGCATCATCACTGCATCATCACAGCATCATCACAGCGTCATCAAAGCATCATCACTGCATCATCACTGCATCATCACTGCATCATCACTTTGTCATAACAGCATCATCACAGCATCATCACTGCATAGTCACAGCATCATCACAGCATCATCACAGCATCATCACTGCATCATCACTGCATCATCACAGCATCATCACAGAATCCTCACTGCATCATCACACCATCATCACTGCATCATCACAGCATCATCACTGCATCATCACACCATCATCACACCATCATCACTGCATCATCACAGCATCATCACTGCATCATCACAGCATCCTCACTGCATCATCACTGCATCATCACTGCATCATCACTGCATCCTCACTGCATCATCCCTGCATCATCACAGCATCATCACTGCATCATCACAGCATCATCACTGCATACTCACTGCATACTCACTGCATCATCACACCATCATCACTGCATCATCACAGCATCATCACTGCATCATCACTGCATCATCACTGCATCATCACTGTGTCATCACAGCATCATCACTGCATCATCACAGTATCATCACAGCATCATCACTGCATCATCACAGCATCATCACTGCATCATCACAGTGTCATCACAGCATCATCACTGCATCATCACTGCATCATCACAGCATCATCACTGCATCATCACAGCATCATCACTGCATCATCACACCATCATCATTGCATCATCACTGCATCATCACTGCATCTTCACTGCATCATCACAGCATCATCACAGCGTCATCAAAGCATCATCACAGCATCATCACTGCATCATCACTGCATCATCACTGTATCATCACTGCATCATCACTGTGTCATAAGAGCATCACTGCATCATGACTTCATCATGACTTCATCATCACTGCATCATCACAGCATCATCACAGCATCATCACTGCATCATCACAGTATCATCACAGCATCATCACTGCATCATCACCGCATAATCACTGCATCATCACTGCATCGTCACAGCATCATCACAGTGTCATCACTGCATAATCACTGCATCATCAGAGCATCATCACACCATCAACACACGGTCATCAAAGCATCATCATTGCATCATCACAGTATCATCACTGCATCATCACAAAATCATCACAAAATCACCACAGTGTCATCACAGCATCATCACTGCATCATCACTAAATCATCACAGCATCCTCACTGCATCATCACACCATCATCACTGCATCATCACTGCATCATTCCAGCATCATCACAGCGTCATCAAAGCATCATCACTGCATCATCACAGCATCATCACACCATCACCACTGCATCATCACAACATCATCATCGCAGCGTCATCACTACATCAACACATCATCATCACTGCATCATCACTGCATCATCACAGCATCCTCACTGCATCATCACACCATCATCACTGCATCATAACTGCATCATCACAGCATCATCACAGCATCATCACTGAATCATCATAGTATCATCACACAATCATCACAGCATCATCACAGCATCATCACAGCAGCATCACAGCATCATCGGAACGTCTTCACAGCATCATCACAGCATCATCACTAAATCATCACAGCATCCTCACTGCATCATCACAGCATCATCACAGTATCATCACTGCATCATCACTGCATCATCACAGCATCATAATAGCACCATCACAGCATCATTAGAGCGTCATCACTGCATCATCACAGCGTCATCACAGCATCATCACTGCATATTCACTGCATCATTACACCATCATCACTGCATCAACACAGCGTCATCACTGCATCATCACAGTGTAATCGCAGCATCATCACTGCGTCTTCACTGCGTCATCACTGCATCATCCCTGCATCATTACAGCATCATCACTGCATAATCACTGCATCATCACAGCATCACCACTGCATCATCAAAGCATCATCACTGCATTATCACTGCATCATTTCAGCATCATCTCAGCATCATCACTGCATCATCACAGCATCATCACTGCGTCATCACACCATCATCTCAGCAGCATCACTGCATCATCACTGCATCATCACAGCATCATCACTGCATCATCTCTGCATGACCAGTGCATCATCACAGCATCATCACATCAACTACACAACATCATCACAGTGTCATCACAGCATCATCACAGCGTCATCACAGCATAACCTGAGCATCATCACAGCATCATTACTGCATCATCACAGCGTCAACACAGTATCATCACTGCATCATCAGAGCATCATCACTGCATCATCAGAGCATACTCACTGCATCGTCACAGCATCATCATAGCATCATCACTGCATCATCACATAGTCATCGCATCATCATCACAGCATCATAACTGCGTCTTCACAGCGTCATCACTGCATCATCTCTGCATCATCACAGCATCTACGCACCATCATCACTGCATCACAGCATCATCACATCATCATCAGAGTCATCAAAGAATCATCACAGCACCATCACAATATCATCACAGAATCATCACAGCATCTTCTCAGCATCATCACAGCATCATTACTGCTTACTCACGGCATCATCACAGCGCCATCAGTTTCATCACTGCATCATGACAGCATCATCACAGCATTATCACTGCATCATCACACCACCATCACAGCATCATCACTGCATCATCACACCATAACCACTGCATCATCACAGAATAATCACGGCAACACAATATTACCAAAACGTCATCGCAGCATCATCAAAGCATCATCACAGCACCATCAAGCATAATCACTGCATCATCAGAGCATCATCATACCATCATCACAGCATACTCACAGCACCATCACAGCATCATCACAGCGTCATCACAGAATAATCATTGCATCATCACTGCATCATCAGTCAGCACAGCATCATCACTGCATCATCACAGCATCATAAATGCATCATCAGAGCGTCATCACACCATCATAACAGCGTCATCACTGCATCATCACTGCATCATCACAGTATCATTTCAACATCATCACAGTGTCATCACAGCATCATCACTGCATAATCACTGAATCATCACAACATCATAACTGTGTCTTCACAGCGTCATCACTGCATCATCTCTGCATCATCACAGCCTCGTCACTGCATCATCACAGCATCATTACTGCGTAATCACTGCATCATCAAAGCATCATTACTGCGTAATCACTGCATCATCACAGCATCATCACAGCATCATAACTGCGTCTTCACTGCGTCATCACTGCATCATCTCTGCATCATCACAGCATCATTACAGCATCATCACACCATCATCACTGCATCATCACAGCATCATTGCATGGTGAACAATGCATCATCACAGTATCATCACAATGTAATCATAGCATCATTACAGTATCACCACTGCATCATCTTCTCTGCATCACCAAAGCATCATCACACCATCATCTCAGCATCATTTCAGCATCATCACAGCGTCATCACAGCATCATCACTGCATCATCTCTGCATGATCAGTGCATCATCACAGCATCACCACTGCATCATCACTGCATCATCACAGCATCACCACTGCATCATCACAGCATCACCACTGCATCATCACTGCATCATCAAAGCATCATCACTGCATTATCACTGCACCATTTCAGCATCATCACTGCGTCTTCACTGCGTCATCACTGCATCATCACAGCATCATGACTTCATCATCACTGCATCATCATAGCATCACCACTGCATCATCACTGCATCATCAAAGCATCATCACTGCATCATTTCAGCATCATCACTGCGTCTTCACTGCGTCATCACTGCATCATCACAGCATCACCACTGCATCATCACTGCATCATCAAAGCATCATCACTGCATTATCACTGCATCATCTCAGCATCATCACTGCGTCTTCACTGCGTCATCACTGCATCATCACAGCATCATCAGTGCATAATCACTGCATCATCACAGCATCACCACTGCATCATCACTGCATCATCAAAGCATCATCACTGCATTATCAGTGCATCATTTCAGCATCATCACTGCATCATCTCAGCAGCATCACTGCATCATCACTGCATCATCTCTGCATGATCAATGCATAATCACAGCATCATCACATCAACTACACAACATCATCGCAGTGTCATCACAGCGTCATCACTGCATGATCACAGCATAATCTGAGCATCATCACACCATCATTACAGCATCATCACACCATCATCACAGCATTATCTGAGCATCATCACTGCATAATCACTGCATCATCACAACATCATCAGTTTCATCAAAGCATCGTCACAACATAATCACTGCATTATCACAGCATCATAACTGCATCATCACAGCATCTTCTCAGCATCATAACAGCATCATTACTGCTTACTCACTGCATCATCACAGCGCCATCACAGTTTCATCACTGCATCATCACTTCATCATCTCTGCATAATTACTGCATCATCACAGCATCATCACTGCATCATCAGAGCATCTTCTCAGCATCATCACTGCATCATCTCTGCATCATCACTGCATCATCACTGCATCATCACAGCATCATCAAAGCATCATCACAGCATCATCATAGCATCATCGCATGGTGAACACTGCATCATCACAGTATCATCACAACATAATCATAGCATAATCACAGCATCACCACTGCATCATCGCAGCGTCATCACAGCATCATCACTGCGTCATCACACCATCATCACAGCATCATCACTGCATCATCAGAGCATCATCACTGCATCATCTCTGCATGACCAGTGCATCATCACAGCATCATCACATCAACTACACAACATCATCACAGTGTCATCACAGCATCATCACTGCATAATCACAGCATAACCTGAGCATCATCACAGCATCATTACTGCATCATCACTGCATCATCACAGCGTCATCACAGTATCATCACTGCATCATCAGAGCATCATCACTGCATCATCAGAGCATACTCACTGCATCGTCACAGCATCATCGTAGCATCATCACTGCATCATCACATAGTCATGGCATCATCATCACAGCATCATAACTGCGTCTTCACAGGGTCATCACTGCATCATCTCTGCATCATCTCAGCATCATCACTGCGTCTTCACTGCGTCATCACTGCATCATCATAGCATCATCTGAGCATCATCACTGCATAATCACTGCATCATCACAGCGCCACCACACCATCATCACTGCATCATCACAGCATCATCTGAGCTTCATCACAGTATCATTACTGCTTACTCACTGCATCATCACAGCGTCATCACAGAATCATAACTGCATCATCACAGCACCATCATTGCATCATCACTGCATCATCGCAGTGTCATCACAGCATCATCACTGCAGCATCACTGCATCATCACAGCATCATCATAGCATAATTACTGCTTTCTCACTGCATCATCACAGCATCATTAGAGCGTCATCACTGCATCATCACAGCGTCATCACAGCATCATCACTGCATATTCACTGCATCATCACACCATCATCACTGCATCAACACAGCGTCATCACTGCATCATCACTGCATCATCACAGTGTAATCGCAGCATCATCACTGCGTCATCACAGCATCATCACAGCATCATCACTGCATCTTCACAACAATATCACAACATCATCACACTATCATCACTGTATCACTGCGTCTTCACAGCGTCATAACAGTCATCGCAGCGTGATCACTGCATCATCACAATATCATCAGAGCGTCATCACTAGGTCATAACTCCTTCATCACTGCATCATCACAGGATTATCACTGCACCATCACTGCACCATCACTGCATCATCACTGCATCATCACAGCATCATCACACCATCATAACTGCATCATCACACCATCATCACAGCATCATCACAGCATCATCACTGCATCATCACAGCATCATCACGGTGTCATAACAGCATCATCACAGCATCATCACTTCATCATCACTGCATCATCACTGCATCATCACAGCATCATCACAGCATCATCGCAGCATCATCACTGCATCATCATAGCATCATCACACCATCATCACTGCATCATCACAGCATCATCGCAGCGTCATCACAGCATCATCACTGCATCATCACAGCATCATCACTGCATCATCAGAGCATCATCAGAGCATCATCACTGCATCATCTCTGCATGACCAGTGCATCATCACATCAACTACACAACATCATCAGAGTGTCATCACAGCATCATCACTGCATCATCACATAGTCATGGCATCATCATCACAGCATCATAACTGCGTCATCACTGCATCATCACAGCATCATCAAAGCATCATCACAGCGTCATCACACCATCATCACAGCATTATCACGGCATCATCAGAGCATCTTCTCAGCATCATCACTGCATCATCACACCATCATCACAGCATCATCACAGTATCTTCACAGCATCATCACACCATCATCACTGCATCATCACACCATCATCACTGCATCATCACACCATCATTACTGCATCATCACCGGATCATCACAGCATCATCACAATATCATCACAGTGTCATCACAGCATCATCACAACATAATCACTGCATCATCACTGCATCATCACATCATCATCACAGCATCATCACACAATCATCACTGCATCATCACAGCATCATCACACCTTCATTACTGCATCATCACTGCAGAATCACTGCATCATCATACCATCATCACAGTGTCATCACAGCATCATCACTGCGTCATCACACCATCATCACTGCATCATCACACCATCATCACTGCATCATCACAGTATTATCACAGCATCATCACAGCATCATCAAAGCATCATCACTGCATCATCACTGCATCATCAGATAATCATCACAACATCATCACAGTGTCATAACAGCATCTTCTCTGCATCATCACTGCATCATCACAGCATCCTCAGTGCATCATCACTGCATCATCACAGCACCCTCACTGCATCATCACAGTATTATCACTGCATCATCACAGCGTCATCAAAGCATCATCACTTCATCATCAGAGCGTCTTCACAGCATCATCACTGCATCATCACTGTGTCATAACAGCATCATCACTGCATCATCACAGCATCATCACAGCATCATCACTGCATCATCACTGCATCATCACTGCATCATCACTGCGTCATCACTGTGTCATCACAGCATCATCACTTCATCATCACTGCATCATCACAGCATCATCACTGCATCATCACAGTATTATCACAACATCATCACAGCATCATCAAAGAATCATCACTGCATCATCACTGTGTCATAACAGCATCATCACTGCATCATCACAGCATCATCACAGCATCATCACTGCATCATCACAGCATCATCACTGCATCATCACTGCGTCATCACTGTGTCATCACAGCATCATCATTTCATCATCACTGCATCATCACAGCATCATCACTGCATCATCACTGTGTCATCACAGCATCATCACTGCATCATCACTGCATCATCACTGCATCATCACACCATCATCACTGCATCATCACAGCATCATCACTGCAGCATCACAGCATCATCAGAACGTCTTCACAGCATCATCACAGCATCATCACTGCATCATCACAGCATCATCACAGTGTCATAACAGCATCATCAATGCATCATCACTGCATCATCACTGCATACTCACTGCATCATCACACCATCATCACTGCATCATCACAGCATCATCACTGCATCATCACAGCATCATCACTGCATCATCACTGTGTCATAACAGCATCACTGCATCATGACTTCATCATCACTTCATCATCACTGCATCATCACAGCATCATCACTGCATCATGACTGCATCATCACTGCATCATCACTGCATCGTCACAGCATTATCACAGTGTCATCACTGCATAATCACTGCATCATCACAGTATCATCACAGCATCATGACTGCATCATCACCGCATCATCACTGCATCATCACTGCATCGTCACAGCATTATCACAGTGTCATCACTGCATAATCACTGCATCATCAGAGCATCATCACACCATCAACACGACGGTCATCAAAGCATCATCATTGCATCATCACAGTATCATCACTGCATCATCACAAAATCATCACAAAATCACCACAGTGTCATCACAGCATCATCACTGCATCATCACTACATCATCACAGCATCCTCACTGCATCATCACAGCATCATCACCGCATCATCACAGCATCATCACAGCGTCATCAAAGCATCATCAAAGCATCATCACTGCATCATCACTGCATCATCACAGCATCATCACACCATCACCACTGCATCATCACAACATCATCATCGCAGCGTCATCACTACATCAACACACCATCATCACTGCATCATCACAGCATCCTCACTGCATCACCACAGTGTCATCACAGCATTATCACTGCATCATCACTACATCATCAAAGCATCCTCACTGCATCATCACAGCATCATCACTGCATCATCACAGCATCATCACATCGTCATCAAAGCATCACCACTGCAGCATCACACCATCATCACTGCATCATCACAGCATCATCACTGCATCATCACTGTGTCATAACAGCATCATCACTGCATCATCACTGCATCATCACAGCTTCATCACAGCATCATCACAGCATCATCACTGCATCATCACAGCATCATCACAGCATCATCACTGCATCATCACAGCATCATCACTGCAGCATCACACCATCATCACTGCATCATCACAGCATCATCACAGCATCATCACAGCATCATCACTGCATCATCCCAGCATCATCACTGCATCATCACTGCATTATCACACCATCATCACTGCATCATCACAGCATCATTACAGCATCATCACTGCATCATCACTGCATCATCACACCATCATCACTGCATCATCACAGCATCATCACAGCATCATCATTGCATCATCACTGCATCATCATTGTGTCATAACAGCATCACTGCATCATGACTTCATCATGACTTCATCATCACTGCATCATCACAGCATCATCACAGCATCATCACTGCATCATCACTGCATAATCACAGCATCATCACTGCATCATCACTGCATCATCACACCATCATCACTGCATCATCACAGCATCATCACTGCATCATCACAGCAGCATCACAGCGTCATCACAGCATCATCACAGCATCATCACTGCATCATCACTGCATCATCACTGTATCATCACTGCATCATCACTGTGTCATAAGAGCATCACTGAATCATGACTTCATCATGACTTCATCATGACTTCATCATCACTGCATCATCACTGCATCATCACTGCATCATCACACCATCATCACTGCATCATCACAGTATCATCACAGCATCATCACTGCATCATCTCTGCATCATCTCAGCATCATCACTGCGTCTTCACTGCGTCATCACACCATCATCACTGCATCATCTGAGCATCATCACTGCATAATCACTGCATCATCACAGCGCCACCACACCATCATCACTGCATCATCACAGCATCATCTGAGCTTCATCACAGTATCATTACTGCTTACTCACTGCATCATCACAGCGTCATCACAGAATCATAACTGCATCATCACAGCACCATCATTGCATCATCACTGCATCATCGCAGTGTCATCACAGCATCATCACTGCAGCATCACTGCATCATCACAGCATCATCATAGCATAATTACTGCTTTCTCACTGCATCATCACAGCATCATTAGAGCGTCATCACTGCATCATCACAGCGTCATCACAGCATCATCACTGCATATTCACTGCATCATCACACCATCATCACTGCATCAACACAGCGTCATCACTGCATCATCACTGCATCATCACAGTGTAATCGCAGCATCATCACTGCGTCATCACAGCATCATCACAGCATCATCACTGCATCTTCACAACAATATCACAACATCATCACACTATCATCACTGTATCACTGCGTCTTCACAGCGTCATAACAGTCATCGCAGCGTGATCACTGCATCATCACAATATCATCAGAGCGTCATCACTAGGTCATAACTCCTTCATAACTGCATCATCACAGGATTATCACTGCACCATCACTGCACCATCACTGCATCATCACTGCATCATCACAGCATCATCACACCATCATAACTGCATCATCACACCATCATCACAGCATCATCAAAGCATCATCACTGCATCATCACAGCATCATCACTGTGTCATAACAGCATCATCACAGCATCATCACTTCATCATCACTGCATCATCACTGCATCATCACAGCATCATCACAGCATCATCGCAGCATCATCACTGCATCATCATAGCATCATCACACCATCATCACTGCATCATCACAGCATCATCGCAGCGTCATCACAGCATCATCACTGCATCATCACAGCATCATCACTGCATCATCAGAGCATCATCAGAGCATCATCACTGCATCATCTCTGCATGACCAGTGCATCATCACATCAACTACACAACATCATCAGAGTGTCATCACAGCATCATCACTGCATCATCACATAGTCATGGCATCATCATCACAGCATCATAACTGCGTCATCACTGCATCATCACAGCATCATCAAAGCATCATCACAGCGTCATCACACCATCATCACAGCATTATCACGGCATCATCAGAGCATCTTCTCAGCATCATCACTGCATCATCACACCATCATCACAGCATCATCACAGTATCTTCACAGCATCATCACACCATCATCACTGCATCATCACACCATCATCACTGCATCATCACACCATCATTACTGCATCATCACCGGATCATCACAGCATCATCACAATATCATCACAGTGTCATCACAGCATCATCACAACATAATCACTGCATCATCACTGCATCATCACATCATCATCACAGCATCATCACACAATCATCACTGCATCATCACAGCATCATCACACCTTCATTACTGCATCATCACTGCAGAATCACTGCATCATCATACCATCATCACAGTGTCATCACAGCATCATCACTGCGTCATCACACCATCATCACTGCATCATCACACCATCATCACTGCATCATCACAGTATTATCACAGCATCATCACAGCATCATCAAAGCATCATCACTGCATCATCACTGCATCATCAGATAATCATCACAACATCATCACAGTGTCATAACAGCATCTTCTCTGCATCATCACTGCATCATCACAGCATCCTCAGTGCATCATCACTGCATCATCACAGCACCCTCACTGCATCATCACAGTATTATCACTGCATCATCACAGCGTCATCAAAGCATCATCACTTCATCATCAGAGCGTCTTATTAGCATCATCACTGCATCATCACTGTGTCATAACAGCATCATCACTGCATCATCACAGCATCATCACAGCATCATCACTGCATCATCACTGCATCATCACTGCATCATCACTGCGTCATCACTGTGTCATTACAGCATCATCACTTCATCATCACTGCATCATCACAGCATCATCACTGCATCATCACAGTATTATCACAGCATCATCACAGCATCATCAAAGAATCATCACTGCATCATCACTGTGTCATAACAGCATCATCACTGCATCATCACAGCATCATCACAGCATCATCACTGCATCATCACAGCATCATCACTGCATCATCACTGCGTCATCACTGTGTCATCACAGCATCATCACTTCATCATCACTGCATCATCACAGCATCATCACTGCATCATCACTGTGTCATCACAGCATCATCACTGCATCATCACTGCATCATCACTGCATCATCACACCATCATCACTGCATCATCACAGCATCATCACAGCATCATCACTGCAGCATCACAGCATCATCAGAACGTCTTCACAGCATCATCACAGCATCATCACTGCATCATCACAGCATCATCACAGTGTCATAACAGCATCATCAATGCATCATCACTGCATACTCACTGCATCATCACACCATCATCACTGCATCATCACAGCATCATCACTGCATCATCACAGCATCATCACTGCATCATCACTGTGTCATAACAGCATCACTGCATCATGACTTCATCATCACTTCATCATCACTGCATCATCACAGCATCATCACTGCATCATGACTGCATCATCACTGCATCATCACTGCATCGTCAAAGCATTATCACAGTGTCATCACTGCATAATCACTGCATCATCACAGTATCATCACAGCATCATGACTGCATCATCACCGCATCATCACTGCATCATCACTGCATCGTCACAGCATTATCACAGTGTCATCACTGCATAATCACTGCATCATCAGAGCATCATCACACCATCAACACGACGGTCATCAAAGCATCATCATTGCATCATCACAGTATCATCACTGCATCATCACAAAATCATCACAAAATCACCACAGTGTCATCACAGCATCATCACTGCATCATCACTACATCATCACAGCATCCTCACTGCATCATCACAGCATCATCACTGCATCATCACAGCATCCTCACTGCATCATCACACCATCATCACTGCATCATCACTGCATCATCACTGCATCATCACAGCATCATCACTGCATCATCACAGTATCATCACAGCATCATCACACCATCATCACAGCATCATCACAGCATCATCACTGCAGCATCACAGCATCATCAGAACGTCTTCACAGCATCATCACAGAATCATCTCTGCATCATCACTGCATCATCACTGCATCATCACTGCATCATCACAGCATCATCACAGCATACTCACTGCATCATCACACCATCATCACTGCATGATCACTGCATCATCACAGCGTCATCAAAGCATCATCACTGCATCATCACAGCATCATCACTGCATCATCACAGCATCATCACTGCATCATCACTGCAGCATGACACCATCATCACAGCATCATCACTGCATCATCACTGCATCATCACAGCATCATCACAGCATCATCCCTGCATCATCACTGTAGCATCACAGCATCATCACAGCGTCATCAAAGCATCATCACTGCATCATCACTGCATCATCACTGCATCTTCACTGCATCATCACAGCATCATCACAGCGTCATCAAAGCATCATCACAGCATCATCACTGCATCATCACTGCATCATCACTGTATCATCACTGCATCATCACTGTGTCATAAGAGCATCACTGCATCATGACTTCATCATGACTTCATCATCACTGCATCATCACAGCATCATCACAGCATCATCACTGCATCATCACAGTATCATCACAGCATCATCACTGCATCATCACCGCATAATCACTGCATCATCACTGCATCGTCACAGCATCATCACAGTGTCATCACTGCATAATCACTGCATCATCAGAGCATCATCACACCATCAACACACGGTCATCAAAGCATCATCATTGCATCATCACAGTATCATCACTGCATCATCACAAAATCATCACAAAATCACCACAGTGTCATCACAGCATCATCACTGCATCATCACTAAATCATCACAGCATCCTCACTGCATCATCACACCATCATCCCTGCATCATCACTGCATCATTCCAGCATCATCACAGCGTCATCAAAGCATCATCACTGCATCATCACAGCATCATCACACCATCACCACTGCATCATCACAACATCATCATCGCAGCGTCATCACTACATCAACACATCATCATCACTGCATCATCACTGCATCATCACAGCATCCTCACTGCATCATCACACCATCATCACTGCATCATAACTGCATCATCACAGCATCATCACAGCATCATCACTGAATCATCATAGTATCATCACACAATCATCACAGCATCATCACAGCATCATCACAGCAGCATCACAGCATCATCGGAACGTCTTCACAGCATCATCACAGCATCATCACTAAATCATCACAGCATCCTCACTGCATCATCACAGCATCATCACAGTATCATCACTGCATCATCACTGCATCATCACAGCATCATAATAGCACCATCACAGCATCATTAGAGCGTCATCACTGCATCATCACAGCGTCATCACAGCATCATCACTGCATATTCACTGCATCATTACACCATCATCACTGCATCAACACAGCGTCATCACTGCATCATCACAGTGTAATCGCAGTATCATCACTGCGTCTTCACTGCGTCATCACTGCATCATCCCTGCATCATTACAGCATCATCACTGCATAATCACTGCATCATCACAGCATCACCACTGCATCATCAAAGCATCATCACTGCATTATCACTGCATCATTTCAGCATCATCTCAGCATCATCACTGCATCATCACAGCATCATCACTGCGTCATCACACCATCATCTCAGCAGCATCACTGCATCATCACTGCATCATCACAGCATCATCACTGCATCATCTCTGCATGACCAGTGCATCATCACAGCATCATCACATCAACTACACAACATCATCACAGTGTCATCCCAGCATCATCACAGCGTCATCACAGCATAACCTGAGCATCATCACAGCATCATTACTGCATCATCACAGCGTCAACACAGTATCATCACTGCATCATCAGAGCATCATCACTGCATCATCAGAGCATACTCACTGCATCGTCACAGCATCATCATAGCATCATCACTGCATCATCACATAGTCATCGCATCATCATCACAGCATCATAACTGCGTCTTCACAGCGTCATCACTGCATCATCTCTGCATCATCACAGCATCTACGCACCATCATCACTGCATCACAGCATCATCACATCATCATCAGAGTCATCAAAGAATCATCACAGCACCATCACAATATCATCACAGAATCATCACAGCATCTTCTCAGCATCATCACAGCATCATTACTGCTTACTCACGGCATCATCACAGCGCCATCAGTTTCATCACTGCATCATGACAGCATCATCACAGCATTATCACTGCATCATCACACCACCATCACAGCATCATCACTGCATCATCACACCATAACCACTGCATCATCACAGAATAATCACGGCAACACAATATTACCAAAACGTCATCGCAGCATCATCAAAGCATCATCACAGCACCATCAAGCATAATCACTGCATCATCAGAGCATCATCATACCATCATCACAGCATACTCACAGCACCATCACAGCATCATCACAGCGTCATCACAGAATAATCATTGCATCATCACTGCATCATCAGTCAGCACAGCATCATCACTGCATCATCACAGCATCATAAATGCATCATCAGAGCGTCATCACACCATCATAACAGCGTCATCACTGCATCATCACTGCATCATCACAGTATCATTTCAACATCATCACAGTGTCATCACAGCATCATCACTGCATAATCACTGAATCATCACAACATCATAACTGTGTCTTCACAGCGTCATCACTGCATCATCTCTGCATCATCACAGCCTCGTCACTGCATCATCACAGCATCATTACTGCGTAATCACTGCATCATCAAAGCATCATTACTGCGTAATCACTGCATCATCACAGCATCATCACAGCATCATAACTGCGTCTTCACTGCGTCATCACTGCATCATCTCTGCATCATCACAGCATCATTACAGCATCATCACACCATCATCACTGCATCATCACAGCATCATTGCATGGTGAACAATGCATCATCACAGTATCATCACAATGTAATCATAGCATCATTACAGTATCACCACTGCATCATCTTCTCTGCATCACCAAAGCATCATCACACCATCATCTCAGCATCATTTCAGCATCATCACAGCGTCATCACAGCATCATCACTGCATCATCTCTGCATGATCAGTGCATCATCACAGCATCACCACTGCATCATCACTGCATCATCACAGCATCACCACTGCATCATCACAGCATCACCACTGCATCATCACTGCATCATCAAAGCATCATCACTGCATTATCACTGCACCATTTCAGCATCATCACTGCGTCTTCACTGCGTCATCACTGCATCATCACAGCATCATGACTTCATCATCACTGCATCATCATAGCATCACCACTGCATCATCAGTGCATCATCAAAGCATCATCACTGCATCATTTCAGCATCATCACTGCGTCTTCACTGCGTCATCACTGCATCATCACAGCATCACCACTGCATCATCACTGCATCATCAAAGCATCATCACTGCATTATCACTGCATCATCTCAGCATCATCACTGCGTCTTCACTGCGTCATCACTGCATCATCACAGCATCATCAGTGCATAATCACTGCATCATCACAGCATCACCACTGCATCATCACTGCATCATCAAAGCATCATCACTGCATTATCAGTGCATCATTTCAGCATCATCACTGCATCATCTCAGCAGCATCACTGCATCATCACTGCATCATCTCTGCATGATCAATGCATAATCACAGCATCATCACATCAACTACACAACATCATCGCAGTGTCATCACAGCGTCATCACTGCATGATCACAGCATAATCTGAGCATCATCACACCATCATTACAGCATCATCACACCATCATCACAGCATTATCTGAGCATCATCACTGCATAATCACTGCATCATCACAACATCATCAGTTTCATCAAAGCATCGTCACAACATAATCACTGCATTATCACAGCATCATAACTGCATCATCACAGCATCTTCTCAGCATCATAACAGCATCATTACTGCTTACTCACTGCATCATCACAGCGCCATCACAGTTTCATCACTGCATCATCACTTCATCATCTCTGCATAATTACTGCATCATCACAGCATCATCACTGCATCATCAGAGCATCTTCTCAGCATCATCACTGCATCATCTCTGCATCATCACTGCATCATCACTGCATCATCACAGCATCATCAAAGCATCATCACAGCATCATCATAGCATCATCGCATGGTGAACACTGCATCATCACAGTATCATCACAACATAATCATAGCATAATCACAGCATCACCACTGCATCATCGCAGCGTCATCACAGCATCATCACTGCGTCATCACACCATCATCACAGCATCATCACTGCATCATCAGAGCATCATCACTGCATCATCTCTGCATGACCAGTGCATCATCACAGCATCATCACATCAACTACACAACATCATCACAGTGTCATCACAGCATCATCACTGCATAATCACAGCATAACCTGAGCATCATCACAGCATCATTACTGCATCATCACTGCATCATCACAGCGTCATCACAGTATCATCACTGCATCATCAGAGCATCATCACTGCATCATCAGAGCATACTCACTGCATCGTCACAGCATCATCGTAGCATCATCACTGCATCATCACATAGTCATGGCATCATCATCACAGCATCATAACTGCGTCTTCACAGGGTCATCACTGCATCATCTCTGCATCATCTCAGCATCATCACTGCGTCTTCACTGCGTCATCACTGCATCATCATAGCATCATCTGAGCATCATCACTGCATAATCACTGCATCATCACAGCGCCACCACACCATCATCACTGCATCATCACAGCATCATCTGAGCTTCATCACAGTATCATTACTGCTTACTCACTGCATCATCACAGCGTCATCACAGAATCATAACTGCATCATCACAGCACCATCATTGCATCATCACTGCATCATCGCAGTGTCATCACAGCATCATCACTGCAGCATCACTGCATCATCACAGCATCATCATAGCATAATTACTGCTTTCTCACTGCATCATCACAGCATCATTAGAGCGTCATCACTGCATCATCACAGCGTCATCACAGCATCATCACTGCATATTCACTGCATCATCACACCATCATCACTGCATCAACACAGCGTCATCACTGCATCATCACTGCATCATCACAGTGTAATCGCAGCATCATCACTGCGTCATCACAGCATCATCACAGCATCATCACTGCATCTTCACAACAATATCACAACATCATCACACTATCATCACTGTATCACTGCGTCTTCACAGCGTCATAACAGTCATCGCAGCGTGATCACTGCATCATCACAATATCATCAGAGCGTCATCACTAGGTCATAACTCCTTCATCACTGCATCATCACAGGATTATCACTGCACCATCACTGCACCATCACTGCATCATCACTGCATCATCACAGCATCATCACACCATCATAACTGCATCATCACACCATCATCTCAACATCATCACAGCATCATCACTGCATCATCACAGCATCATTGTGTCATAACAGCATCATCACAGCATCATCACTTCATCATCACTGCATCATCACTGCATCATCACAGCGTCATCACAGCATCATCACTGCATATTCACTGCATCATCACACCATCATCACTGCATCAACACAGCGTCATCACTGCATCATCACAGTGTAATCGCAGCATCATCACTGCGTCTTCACTGCGTCATCACTGCATCATCCCTGCATCATTACAGCATCATCACTGCATAATCACTGCATCATCACAGCATCACCACTGCATCATCAAAGCATCATCACTGCATTATCACTGCATCATTTCAGCATCATCTCAGCATCATCACTGCATCATCACAGCATCATCACTGCGTCATCACACCATCATCTCAGCAGCATCACTGCATCATCACTGCATCATCACAGCATCATCACTGCATCATCTCTGCATGACCAGTGCATCATCACAGCATCATCACATCAACTACACAACATCATCACAGTGTCATCACAGCATCATCACAGCGTCATCACAGCATAACCTGAGCATCATCACAGCATCATTACTGCATCATCACAGCGTCAACACAGTATCATCACTGCATCATCAGAGCATCATCACTGCATCATCAGAGCATACTCACTGCATCGTCACAGCATCATCATAGCATCATCACTGCATCATCACATAGTCATCGCATCATCATCACAGCATCATAACTGCATCTTCACAGCGTCATCACTGCATCATCTCTGCATCATCACAGCATCTACGCACCATCATCACTGCATCACAGCATCATCACATCATCATCAGAGTCATCAAAGAATCATCACAGCACCATCACAATATCATCACAGAATCATCACAGCATCTTCTCAGCATCATCACAGCATCATTACTGCTTACTCACGGCATCATCACAGCGCCATCAGTTTCATCACTGCATCATGACAGCATCATCACAGCATTATCACTGCATCATCACACCACCATCACAGCATCATCACTGCATCATCACACCATAACCACTGCATCATCACAGAATAATCACGGCAACACAATATTACCAAAACGTCATCGCAGCATCATCAAAGCATCATCACAGCACCATCAAGCATAATCACTGCATCATCAGAGCATCATCATACCATCATCACAGCATACTCACAGCACCATCACAGCATCATCACAGCGTCATCACAGAATAATCATTGCATCATCACTGCATCATCAGTCAGCACAGCATCATCACTGCATCATCACAGCATCATAAATGCATCATCAGAGCGTCATCACACCATCATAACAGCGTCATCACTGCATCATCACTGCATCATCACAGTATCATTTCAACATCATCACAGTGTCATCACAGCATCATCACTGCATAATCACTGAATCATCACAACATCATAACTGTGTCTTCACAGCGTCATCACTGCATCATCTCTGCATCATCACAGCCTCGTCACTGCATCATCACAGCATCATTACTGCGTAATCACTGCATCATCAAAGCATCATTACTGCGTAATCACTGCATCATCACAGCATCATCACAGCATCATAACTGCGTCTTCACTGCGTCATCACTGCATCATCTCTGCATCATCACAGCATCATTACAGCATCATCACACCATCATCACTGCATCATCACAGCATCATTGCATGGTGAACAATGCATCATCACAGTATCATCACAATGTAATCATAGCATCATTACAGTATCACCACTGCATCATCTTCTCTGCATCACCAAAGCATCATCACACCATCATCTCAGCATCATTTCAGCATCATCACAGCGTCATCACAGCATCATCACTGCATCATCTCTGCATGATCAGTGCATCATCACAGCATCACCACTGCATCATCACTGCATCATCACAGCATCACCACTGCATCATCACAGCATCACCACTGCATCATCACTGCATCATCAAAGCATCATCACTGCATTATCACTGCACCATTTCAGCATCATCACTGCGTCTTCACTGCGTCATCACTGCATCATCACAGCATCATGACTTCATCATCACTGCATCATCATAGCATCACCACTGCATCATCAGTGCATCATCAAAGCATCATCACTGCATCATTTCAGCATCATCACTGCGTCTTCACTGCGTCATCACTGCATCATCACAGCATCACCACTGCATCATCACTGCATCATCAAAGCATCATCACTGCATTATCACTGCATCATCTCAGCATCATCACTGCGTCTTCACTGCGTCATCACTGCATCATCACAGCATCATCAGTGCATAATCACTGCATCATCACAGCATCACCACTGCATCATCACTGCATCATCAAAGCATCATCACTGCATTATCAGTGCATCATTTCAGCATCATCACTGCATCATCTCAGCAGCATCACTGCATCATCACTGCATCATCTCTGCATGATCAATGCATAATCACAGCATCATCACATCAACTACACAACATCATCGCAGTGTCATCACAGCGTCATCACTGCATGATCACAGCATAATCTGAGCATCATCACACCATCATTACAGCATCATCACACCATCATCACAGCATTATCTGAGCATCATCACTGCATAATCACTGCATCATCACAACATCATCAGTTTCATCAAAGCATCGTCACAACATAATCACTGCATTATCACAGCATCATAACTGCATCATCACAGCATCTTCTCAGCATCATAACAGCATCATTACTGCTTACTCACTGCATCATCACAGCGCCATCACAGTTTCATCACTGCATCATCACTTCATCATCTCTGCATAATTACTGCATCATCACAGCATCATCACTGCATCATCAGAGCATCTTCTCAGCATCATCACTGCATCATCTCTGCATCATCACTGCATCATCACTGCATCATCACAGCATCATCAAAGCATCATCACAGCATCATCATAGCATCATCGCATGGTGAACACTGCATCATCACAGTATCATCACAACATAATCATAGCATAATCACAGCATCACCACTGCATCATCGCAGCGTCATCACAGCATCATCACTGCGTCATCACACCATCATCACAGCATCATCACTGCATCATCAGAGCATCATCACTGCATCATCTCTGCATGACCAGTGCATCATCACAGCATCATCACATCAACTACACAACATCATCACAGTGTCATCACAGCATCATCACTGCATAATCACAGCATAACCTGAGCATCATCACAGCATCATTACTGCATCATCACTGCATCATCACAGCGTCATCACAGTATCATCACTGCATCATCAGAGCATCATCACTGCATCATCAGAGCATACTCACTGCATCGTCACAGCATCATCGTAGCATCATCACTGCATCATCACATAGTCATGGCATCATCATCACAGCATCATAACTGCGTCTTCACAGGGTCATCACTGCATCATCTCTGCATCATCTCAGCATCATCACTGCGTCTTCACTGCGTCATCACTGCATCATCATAGCATCATCTGAGCATCATCACTGCATAATCACTGCATCATCACAGCGCCACCACACCATCATCACTGCATCATCACAGCATCATCTGAGCTTCATCACAGTATCATTACTGCTTACTCACTGCATCATCACAGCGTCATCACAGAATCATAACTGCATCATCACAGCACCATCATTGCATCATCACTGCATCATCGCAGTGTCATCACAGCATCATCACTGCAGCATCACTGCATCATCACAGCATCATCATAGCATAATTACTGCTTTCTCACTGCATCATCACAGCATCATTAGAGCGTCATCACTGCATCATCACAGCGTCATCACAGCATCATCACTGCATATTCACTGCATCATCACACCATCATCACTGCATCAACACAGCGTCATCACTGCATCATCACTGCATCATCACAGTGTAATCGCAGCATCATCACTGCGTCATCACAGCATCATCACAGCATCATCACTGCATCTTCACAACAATATCACAACATCATCACACTATCATCACTGTATCACTGCGTCTTCACAGCGTCATAACAGTCATCGCAGCGTGATCACTGCATCATCACAATATCATCAGAGCGTCATCACTAGGTCATAACTCCTTCATCACTGCATCATCACAGGATTATCACTGCACCATCACTGCACCATCACTGCATCATCACTGCATCATCACAGCATCATCACACCATCATAACTGCATCATCACACCATCATCACAGCATCATCACAGCATCATCACTGCATCATCACAGCATCATTGTGTCATAACAGCATCATCACAGCATCATCACTTCATCATCACTGCATCATCACTGCATCATCACAGCATCATCACAGCATCATCGCAGCATCATCACTGCATCATCATAGCATCATCACACCATCATCACTGCATCATCACAGCATCATCGCAGCGTCATCACAGCATCATCACTGCATCATCACAGCATCATCACTGCATCATCAGAGCATCATCAGAGCATCATCACTGCATCATCTCTGCATGACCAGTGCATCATCACATCAACTACACAACATCATCAGAGTGTCATCACAGCATCATCACTGCATCATCACATAGTCATGGCATCATCATCACAGCATCATAACTGCGTCATCACTGCATCATCACAGCATCATCAAAGCATCATCACAGCGTCATCACACCATCATCACAGCATTATCACGGCATCATCAGAGCATCTTCTCAGCATCATCACTGCATCATCACACCATCATCACAGCATCATCACAGTATCTTCACAGCATCATCACACCATCATCACTGCATCATCACACCATCATCACTGCATCATCACACCATCATTACTGCATCATCACCGGATCATCACAGCATCATCACAATATCATCACAGTGTCATCACAGCATCATCACAACATAATCACTGCATCATCACTGCATCATCACATCATCATCACAGCATCATCACACAATCATCACTGCATCATCACAGCATCATCACACCTTCATTACTGCATCATCACTGCAGAATCACTGCATCATCATACCATCATCACAGTGTCATCACAGCATCATCACTGCGTCATCACACCATCATCACTGCATCATCACACCATCATCACTGCATCATCACAGTATTATCACAGCATCATCACAGCATCATCAAAGCATCATCACTGCATCATCACTGCATCATCAGATAATCATCACAACATCATCACAGTGTCATAACAGCATCTTCTCTGCATCATCACTGCATCATCACAGCATCCTCAGTGCATCATCACTGCATCATCACAGCACCCTCACTGCATCATCACAGTATTATCACTGCATCATCACAGCGTCATCAAAGCATCATCACTTCATCATCAGAGCGTCTTAACAGCATCATCACTGCATCATCACTGTGTCATAACAGCATCATCACTGCATCATCACAGCATCATCACAGCATCATCACTGCATCATCACTGCATCATCACTGCATCATCACTGCGTCATCACTGTGTCATCACAGCATCATCACTTCATCATCACTGCATCATCACAGCATCATCACTGCATCATCACAGTATTATCACAGCATCATCACAGCATCATCAAAGAATCATCACTGCATCATCACTGTGTCATAACAGCATCATCACTGCATCATCACAGCATCATCACAGCATCATCACTGCATCATCACAACATCATCACTGCATCATCACTGCGTCATCACTGTGTCATCACAGCATCATCACTTCATCATCACTGCATCATCACAGCATCATCACTGCATCATCACTGTGTCATCACAGCATCATCACTGCATCATCACTGCATCATCACTGCATCATCACACCATCATCACTGCATCATCACAGCATCATCACAGCATCATCACTGCAGCATCACAGCATCATCAGAACGTCTTCACAGCATCATCACAGCATCATCACTGCATCATCACAGCATCATCACAGTGTCATAACAGCATCATCAATGCATCATCACTGCATCATCACTGCATACTCTCTGCATCATCACACCATCATCACTGCATCATCACAGCATCATCACTGCATCATCACAGCATCATCACTGCATCATCACTGTGTCATAACAGCATCACTGCATCATGACTTCATCATCACTTCATCATCACTGCATCATCACAGCATCATCACTGCATCATGACTGCATCATCACTGCATCATCACTGCATCGTCACAGCATTATCACAGTGTCATCACTGCATAATCACTGCATCATCACAGTATCATCACAGCATCATGACTGCATCATCACCGCATCATCACTGCATCATCACTGCATCGTCACAGCATTATCACAGTGTCATCACTGCATCATCACTGCATCATCACTGCATCATCACACCATCATCACTGCATCATCACAGTATCATCACAGCATCATCACTGCATCATCTCTGCATCATCTCAGCATCATCACTGCGTCTTCACTGCGTCATCACTGCATCATCATAGCATCATCTGAGCATCATCACTGCATAATCACTGCATCATCACAGCGCCACCACACCATCATCACTGCATCATCACAGCATCATCTGAGCTTCATCACAGTATCATTACTGCTTACTCACTGCATCATCACAGCGTCATCACAGAATCATAACTGCATCATCACAGCACCATCATTGCATCATCACTGCATCATCGCAGTGTCATCACAGCATCATCACTGCAGCATCACTGCATCATCACAGCATCATCATAGCATAATTACTGCTTTCTCACTGCATCATCACAGCATCATTAGAGCGTCATCACTGCATCATCACAGCGTCATCACAGCATCATCACTGCATATTCACTGCATCATCACACCATCATCACTGCATCAACACAGCGTCATCACTGCATCATCACTGCATCATCACAGTGTAATCGCAGCATCATCACTGCGTCATCACAGCATCATCACAGCATCATCACTGCATCTTCACAACAATATCACAACATCATCACACTATCATCACTGTATCACTGCGTCTTCACAGCGTCATAACAGTCATCGCAGCGTGATCACTGCATCATCACAATATCATCAGAGCGTCATCACTAGGTCATAACTCCTTCATAACTGCATCATCACAGGATTATCACTGCACCATCACTGCACCATCACTGCATCATCACTGCATCATCACAGCATCATCACACCATCATAACTGCATCATCACACCATCATCACAGCATCATCACAGCATCATCACTGCATCTTCACTGCATCATCACAGCATCATCACAGCATCATCACAGCATCATCACTGCATCATCCCAGCATCATCACTGCATCATCACTGCATTATCACACCATCATCACTGCATCATCACAGCATCATTACAGCATCATCACTGCATCATCACTGCATCATCACACCATCATCACTGCATCATCACAGCATCATCACAGCATCATCATTGCATCATCACTGCATCATCATTGTGTCATAACAGCATCACTGCATCATGACTTCATCATGACTTCATCATCACTGCATCATCACAGCATCATCACAGCATCATCACTGCATCATCACTGCATAATCACAGCATCATCACTGCATCATCACTGCATCATCACACCATCATCACTGCATCATCACAGCATCATCACTGCATCATCACAGCAGCATCACAGCGTCATCACAGCATCATCACAGCATCATCACTGCATCATCACTGCATCATCACTGTATCATCACTGCATCATCACTGTGTCATAAGAGCATCACTGAATCATGACTTCATCATGACTTCATCATCACTGCATCATCACTGCATCATCACTGCATCATCACTGCATCATCACACCATCATCACTGCATCATCACAGTATCATCACAGCATCATCACTGCATCATCTCTGCATCATCTCAGCATCCTCACTGCGTCTTCACTGCGTCATCACTGCATCATCATAGCATCATCTGAGCATCATCACTGCATAATCACTGCATCATCACAGCGCCACCACACCATCATCACTGCATCATCACAGCATCATCTGAGCTTCATCACAGTATCATTACTGCTTACTCACTGCATCATCACAGCGTCATCACAGAATCATAACTGCATCATCACAGCACCATCATTGCATCATCACTGCATCATCGCAGTGTCATCACAGCATCATCACTGCAGCATCACTGCATCATCACAGCATCATCATAGCATAATTACTGCTTTCTCACTGCATCATCACAGCATCATTAGAGCGTCATCACTGCATCATCACAGCGTCATCACAGCATCATCACTGCATATTCACTGCATCATCACACCATCATCACTGCATCAACACAGCGTCATCACTGCATCATCACTGCATCATCACAGTGTAATCGCAGCATCATCACTGCGTCATCACAGCATCATCACAGCATCATCACTGCATCTTCACAACAATATCACAACATCATCACACTATCATCACTGTATCACTGCGTCTTCACAGCGTCATAACAGTCATCGCAGCGTGATCACTGCATCATCACAATATCATCAGAGCGTCATCACTAGGTCATAACTCCTTCATAACTGCATCATCACAGGATTATCACTGCACCATCACTGCACCATCACTGCATCATCACTGCATCATCACAGCATCATCACACCATCATAACTGCATCATCACACCATCATCACAGCATCATCAAAGCATCATCACTGCATCATCACAGCATCATCACTGTGTCATAACAGCATCATCACAGCATCATCACTTCATCATCACTGCATCATCACTGCATCATCACAGCATCATCACAGCATCATCGCAGCATCATCACTGCATCATCATAGCATCATCACACCATCATCACTGCATCATCACAGCATCATCGCAGCGTCATCACAGCATCATCACTGCATCATCACAGCATCATCACTGCATCATCAGAGCATCATCAGAGCATCATCACTGCATCATCTCTGCATGACCAGTGCATCATCACATCAACTACACAACATCATCAGAGTGTCATCACAGCATCATCACTGCATCATCACATAGTCATGGCATCATCATCACAGCATCATAACTGCGTCATCACTGCATCATCACAGCATCATCAAAGCATCATCACAGCGTCATCACACCATCATCACAGCATTATCACGGCATCATCAGAGCATCTTCTCAGCATCATCACTGCATCATCACACCATCATCACAGCATCATCACAGTATCTTCACAGCATCATCACACCATCATCACTGCATCATCACACCATCATCACTGCATCATCACACCATCATTACTGCATCATCACCGGATCATCACAGCATCATCACAATATCATCACAGTGTCATCACAGCATCATCACAACATAATCACTGCATCATCACTGCATCATCACATCATCATCACAGCATCATCACACAATCATCACTGCATCATCACAGCATCATCACACCTTCATTACTGCATCATCACTGCAGAATCACTGCATCATCATACCATCATCACAGTGTCATCACAGCATCATCACTGCGTCATCACACCATCATCACTGCATCATCACACCATCATCACTGCATCATCACAGTATTATCACAGCATCATCACAGCATCATCAAAGCATCATCACTGCATCATCACTGCATCATCAGATAATCATCACAACATCATCACAGTGTCATAACAGCATCTTCTCTGCATCATCACTGCATCATCACAGCATCCTCAGTGCATCATCACTGCATCATCACAGCACCCTCACTGCATCATCACAGTATTATCACTGCATCATCACAGCGTCATCAAAGCATCATCACTTCATCATCAGAGCGTCTTAACAGCATCATCACTGCATCATCACTGTGTCATAACAGCATCATCACTGCATCATCACAGCATCATCACAGCATCATCACTGCATCATCACTGCATCATCACTGCATCATCACTGCGTCATCACTGTGTCATCACAGCATCATCACTTCATCATCACTGCATCATCACAGCATCATCACTGCATCATCACAGTATTATCACAGCATCATCACAGCATCATCAAAGAATCATCACTGCATCATCACTTTGTCATAACAGCATCATCACTGCATCATCACAGCATCATCACAGCATCATCACTGCATCATCACAGCATCATCACTGCATCATCACTGCGTCATCACTGTGTCATCACAGCATCATCACTTCATCATCACTGCATCATCACAGCATCATCACTGCATCATCACTGTGTCATCACAGCATCATCACTGCATCATCACTGCATCATCACTGCATCATCACACCATCATCACTGCATCATCACAGCATCATCACAGCATCATCACTGCAGCATCACAGCATCATCAGAACGTCTTCACAGCATCATCACAGCATCATCACTGCATCATCACAGCATCATCACAGTGTCATAACAGCATCATCAATGCATCATCACTGCATCATCACTGCATACTCACTGCATCATCACACCATCATCACTGCATCATCACAGCATCATCACTGCATCATCACAGCATCATCACTGCATCATCACTGTGTCATAACAGCATCACTGCATCATGACTTCATCATCACTTCATCATCACTGCATCATCACAGCATCATCACTGCATCATGACTGCATCATCACTGCATCATCACTGCATCGTCAAAGCATTATCACAGTGTCATCACTGCATAATCACTGCATCATCACAGTATCATCACAGCATCATGACTGCATCATCACCGCATCATCACTGCATCGTCACAGCATTATCACAGTGTCATCACTGCATAATCACTGCATCATCAGAGCATCATCACACCATCAACACGACGGTCATCAAAGCATCATCATTGCATCATCACAGTATCATCACTGCATCATCACAAAATCATCACAAAATCACCACAGTGTCATCACAGCATCATCACTGCATCATCACTACATCATCACAGCATCCTCACTGCATCATCACAGCATCATCACTGCATCATCACAGCATCCTCACTGCATCATCACACCATCATCACTGCATCATCACTGCATCATCACTGCATCATCACAGCATCATCACTGCATCATCACAGTATCATCACAGCATCATCACACCATCATCACAGCATCATCACAGCATCATCACTGCAGCATCACAGCATCATCAGAACGTCTTCACAGCATCATCACAGAATCATCTCTGCATCATCACTGCATCATCACTGCATCATCACTGCATCATCACAGCATCATCACAGCATACTCACTGCATCATCACACCATCATCACTGCATGATCACTGCATCATCACAGCGTCATCAAAGCATCATCACTGCATCATCACAGCATCATCACTGCATCATCACAGCATCATCACTGCATCATCACTGCAGCATGACACCATCATCACAGCATCATCACTGCATCATCACTGCATCATCACAGCATCATCACAGCATCATCCCTGCATCATCACTGCAGCATCACAGCATCATCACAGCGTCATCAAAGCATCATCACTGCATCATCACTGCATCATCACTGCATCTTCACTGCATCATCACAGCATCATCACAGCGTCATCAAAGCATCATCACAGCATCATCACTGCATCATCACTGCATCATCACTGTATCATCACTGCATCATCACTGTGTCATAAGAGCATCACTGCATCATGACTTCATCATGACTTCATCATCACTGCATCATCACAGCATCATCACAGCATCATCACTGCATCATCACAGTATCATCACAGCATCATCACTGCATCATCACCGCATAATCACTGCATCATCACTGCATCGTCACAGCATCATCACAGTGTCATCACTGCATAATCACTGCATCATCAGAGCATCATCACACCATCAACACACGGTCATCAAAGCATCATCATTGCATCATCACAGTATCATCACTGCATCATCACAAAATCATCACAAAATCACCACAGTGTCATCACAGCATCATCACTGCATCATCACTAAATCATCACAGCATCCTCACTGCATCATCACACCATCATCCCTGCATCATCACTGCATCATTCCAGCATCATCACAGCGTCATCAAAGCATCATCACTGCATCATCACAGCATCATCACACCATCACCACTGCATCATCACAACATCATCATCGCAGCGTCATCACTACATCAACACATCATCATCACTGCATCATCACTGCATCATCACAGCATCCTCACTGCATCATCACACCATCATCACTGCATCATAACTGCATCATCACAGCATCATCACAGCATCATCACTGAATCATCATAGTATCATCACACAATCATCACAGCATCATCACAGCATCATCACAGCAGCATCACAGCATCATCGGAACGTCTTCACAGCATCATCACAGCATCATCACTAAATCATCACAGCATCCTCACTGCATCATCACAGCATCATCACAGTATCATCACTGCATCATCACTGCATCATCACAGCATCATAATAGCACCATCACAGCATCATTAGAGCGTCATCACTGCATCATCACAGCGTCATCACAGCATCATCACTGCATATTCACTGCATCATCACACCATCATCACTGCATCAACACAGCGTCATCACTGCATCATCACAGTGTAATCGCAGCATCATCACTGCGTCTTCACTGCGTCATCACTGCATCATCCCTGCATCATTACAGCATCATCACTGCATAATCACTGCATCATCACAGCATCACCACTGCATCATCAAAGCATCATCACTGCATTATCACTGCATCATTTCAGCATCATCTCAGCATCATCACTGCATCATCACAGCATCATCACTGCGTCATCACACCATCATCTCAGCAGCATCACTGCATCATCACTGCATCATCACAGCATCATCACTGCATCATCTCTGCATGACCAGTGCATCATCACAGCATCATCACATCAACTACACAACATCATCACAGTGTCATCACAGCATCATCACAGCGTCATCACAGCATAACCTGAGCATCATCACAGCATCATTACTGCATCATCACAGCGTCAACACAGTATCATCACTGCATCATCAGAGCATCATCACTGCATCATCAGAGCATACTCACTGCATCGTCACAGCATCATCATAGCATCATCACTGCATCATCACATAGTCATCGCATCATCATCACAGCATCATAACTGCATCTTCACAGCGTCATCACTGCATCATCTCTGCATCATCACAGCATCTACGCACCATCATCACTGCATCACAGCATCATCACATCATCATCAGAGTCATCAAAGAATCATCACAGCACCATCACAATATCATCACAGAATCATCACAGCATCTTCTCAGCATCATCACAGCATCATTACTGCTTACTCACGGCATCATCACAGCGCCATCAGTTTCATCACTGCATCATGACAGCATCATCACAGCATTATCACTGCATCATCACACCACCATCACAGCATCATCACTGCATCATCACACCATAACCACTGCATCATCACAGAATAATCACGGCAACACAATATTACCAAAACGTCATCGCAGCATCATCAAAGCATCATCACAGCACCATCAAGCATAATCACTGCATCATCAGAGCATCATCATACCATCATCACAGCATACTCACAGCACCATCACAGCATCATCACAGCGTCATCACAGAATAATCATTGCATCATCACTGCATCATCAGTCAGCACAGCATCATCACTGCATCATCACAGCATCATAAATGCATCATCAGAGCGTCATCACACCATCATAACAGCGTCATCACTGCATCATCACTGCATCATCACAGTATCATTTCAACATCATCACAGTGTCATCACAGCATCATCACTGCATAATCACTGAATCATCACAACATCATAACTGTGTCTTCACAGCGTCATCACTGCATCATCTCTGCATCATCACAGCCTCGTCACTGCATCATCACAGCATCATTACTGCGTAATCACTGCATCATCAAAGCATCATTACTGCGTAATCACTGCATCATCACAGCATCATCACAGCATCATAACTGCGTCTTCACTGCGTCATCACTGCATCATCTCTGCATCATCACAGCATCATTACAGCATCATCACACCATCATCACTGCATCATCACAGCATCATTGCATGGTGAACAATGCATCATCACAGTATCATCACAATGTAATCATAGCATCATTACAGTATCACCACTGCATCATCTTCTCTGCATCACCAAAGCATCACCAAAGCATCATCTCAGCATCATTTCAGCATCATCACAGCCTCATCACAGCATCATCACTGCATCATCACTGCATCATCACTTTGTCATAACAGCATCATCACTGCATCATCACTGCATCATCACAGCATCATCACAGCATCATCACTGTGTCATAACAACATCATCACTGCATCATCACTTCATCATCACAGCATCATCACAGCATCATCACTGCATCATCAAAGCATCATCACTGCATTATCAGTGCACCATTTCAGCATCATCACTGCGTCTTCACTGCGTCATCACTGCATCATCACAGCATCATGACTTCATCATCACTGCATCATCATAGCATCACCACTGCATCATCAGTGCATCATCAAAGCATCATCACTGCATCATTTCAGCATCATCACTGCGTCTTCACTGCGTCATCACTGCATCATCACAGCATCACCACTGCATCATCACTGCATCATCAAAGCATCATCACTGCATTATCACTGCATCATCTCAGCATCATCACTGCGTCTTCACTGCGTCATCACTGCATCATCACAGCATCATCAGTGCATAATCACTGCATCATCACAGCATCACCACTGCATCATCACTGCATCATCAAAGCATCATCACTGCATTATCAGTGCATCATTTCAGCATCATCACTGCATCATCTCAGCAGCATCACTGCATCATCACTGCATCATCTCTGCATGATCAATGCATAATCACAGCATCATCACATCAACTACACAACATCATCGCAGTGTCATCACAGCGTCATCACTGCATGATCACAGCATAATCTGAGCATCATCACACCATCATTACAGCATCATCACACCATCATCACAGCATTATCTGAGCATCATCACTGCATAATCACTGCATCATCACAACATCATCAGTTTCATCAAAGCATCGTCACAACATAATCACTGCATTATCACAGCATCATAACTGCATCATCACAGCATCTTCTCAGCATCATAACAGCATCATTACTGCTTACTCACTGCATCATCACAGCGCCATCACAGTTTCATCACTGCATCATCACTTCATCATCTCTGCATAATTACTGCATCATCACAGCATCATCACTGCATCATCAGAGCATCTTCTCAGCATCATCACTGCATCATCTCTGCATCATCACTGCATCATCACTGCATCATCACAGCATCATCAAAGCATCATCACAGCATCATCATAGCATCATCGCATGGTGAACACTGCATCATCACAGTATCATCACAACATAATCATAGCATAATCACAGCATCACCACTGCATCATCGCAGCGTCATCACAGCATCATCACTGCGTCATCACACCATCATCACAGCATCATCACTGCATCATCAGAGCATCATCACTGCATCATCTCTGCATGACCAGTGCATCATCACAGCATCATCACATCAACTACACAACATCATCACAGTGTCATCACAGCATCATCACTGCATAATCACAGCATAACCTGAGCATCATCACAGCATCATTACTGCATCATCACTGCATCATCACAGCGTCATCACAGTATCATCACTGCATCATCAGAGCATCATCACTGCATCATCAGAGCATACTCACTGCATCGTCACAGCATCATCGTAGCATCATCACTGCATCATCACATAGTCATGGCATCATCATCACAGCATCATAACTGCGTCTTCACAGGGTCATCACTGCATCATCTCTGCATCATCTCAGCATCATCACTGCGTCTTCACTGCGTCATCACTGCATCATCATAGCATCATCTGAGCATCATCACTGCATAATCACTGCATCATCACAGCGCCACCACACCATCATCACTGCATCATCACAGCATCATCTGAGCTTCATCACAGTATCATTACTGCTTACTCACTGCATCATCACAGCGTCATCACAGAATCATAACTGCATCATCACAGCACCATCATTGCATCATCACTGCATCATCGCAGTGTCATCACAGCATCATCACTGCAGCATCACTGCATCATCACAGCATCATCATAGCATAATTACTGCTTTCTCACTGCATCATCACAGCATCATTAGAGCGTCATCACTGCATCATCACAGCGTCATCACAGCATCATCACTGCATATTCACTGCATCATCACACCATCATCACTGCATCAACACAGCGTCATCACTGCATCATCACTGCATCATCACAGTGTAATCGCAGCATCATCACTGCGTCATCACAGCATCATCACAGCATCATCACTGCATCTTCACAACAATATCACAACATCATCACACTATCATCACTGTATCACTGCGTCTTCACAGCGTCATAACAGTCATCGCAGCGTGATCACTGCATCATCACAATATCATCAGAGCGTCATCACTAGGTCATAACTCCTTCATCACTGCATCATCACAGGATTATCACTGCACCATCACTGCACCATCACTGCATCATCACTGCATCATCACAGCATCATCACACCATCATAACTGCATCATCACACCATCATCACAGCATCATCACAGCATCATCACTGCATCATCACAGCATCATTGTGTCATAACAGCATCATCACAGCATCATCACTTCATCATCACTGCATCATCACTGCATCATCACAGCATCATCACAGCATCATCGCAGCATCATCACTGCATCATCATAGCATCATCACACCATCATCACTGCATCATCACAGCATCATCGCAGCGTCATCACAGCATCATCACTGCATCATCACAGCATCATCACTGCATCATCAGAGCATCATCAGAGCATCATCACTGCATCATCTCTGCATGACCAGTGCATCATCACATCAACTACACAACATCATCAGAGTGTCATCACAGCATCATCACTGCATCATCACATAGTCATGGCATCATCATCACAGCATCATAACTGCGTCATCACTGCATCATCACAGCATCATCAAAGCATCATCACAGCGTCATCACACCATCATCACAGCATTATCACGGCATCATCAGAGCATCTTCTCAGCATCATCACTGCATCATCACACCATCATCACAGCATCATCACAGTATCTTCACAGCATCATCACACCATCATCACTGCATCATCACACCATCATCACTGCATCATCACACCATCATTACTGCATCATCACCGGATCATCACAGCATCATCACAATATCATCACAGTGTCATCACAGCATCATCACAACATAATCACTGCATCATCACTGCATCATCACATCATCATCACAGCATCATCACACAATCATCACTGCATCATCACAGCATCATCACACCTTCATTACTGCATCATCACTGCAGAATCACTGCATCATCATACCATCATCACAGTGTCATCACAGCATCATCACTGCGTCATCACACCATCATCACTGCATCATCACACCATCATCACTGCATCATCACAGTATTATCACAGCATCATCACAGCATCATCAAAGCATCATCACTGCATCATCACTGCATCATCAGATAATCATCACAACATCATCACAGTGTCATAACAGCATCTTCTCTGCATCATCACTGCATCATCACAGCATCCTCAGTGCATCATCACTGCATCATCACAGCACCCTCACTGCATCATCACAGTATTATCACTGCATCATCACAGCGTCATCAAAGCATCATCACTTCATCATCAGAGCGTCTTAACAGCATCATCACTGCATCATCACTGTGTCATAACAGCATCATCACTGCATCATCACAGCATCATCACAGCATCATCACTGCATCATCACTGCATCATCACTGCATCATCACTGCGTCATCACTGTGTCATCACAGCATCATCACTTCATCATCACTGCATCATCACAGCATCATCACTGCATCATCACAGTATTATCACAGCATCATCACTGCATCATCACAGCATCATCACTGCATCATCACAGTATTATCACAGCATCATCACAGCATCATCACAGCATCATCACTGCATCATCACTGCATCATCACTGCATCATCACTGCGTCATCACTGTGTCATCACAGCATCATCACTTCATCATCACTGCATCATCACAGCATCATCACTGCATCATCACAGTATTATCACAGCATCATCACAGCATCATCACAGCATCATCACTGCATCATCACTGCGTCATCACTGTGTCATCACAGCATCATCACTTCATCATCACTGCATCATCACAGCATCATCACTGCATCATCACTGTGTCATCACAGCATCATCACTGCATCATCACTGCATCATCACTGCATCATCACACCATCATCACTGCATCATCACAGCATCATCACAGCATCATCACAGCATCATCAGAACGTCTTCACAGCATCATCACAGCATCATCACTGCATCATCACAGCATCATCACAGTGTCATAACAGCATCATCAATGCATCATCACTGCATCATCACTGCATACTCACTGCATCATCACACCATCATCACTGCATCATCACAGCATCATCACTGCATCATCACAGCATCATCACTGCATCATCACTGTGTCATAACAGCATCACTGCATCATGACTTCATCATCACTTCATCATCACTGCATCATCACAGCATCATCACTGCATCATGACTGCATCATCACTGCATCATCACTGCATCGTCACAGCATTATCACAGTGTCATCACTGCATAATCACTGCATCATCACAGTATCATCACAGCATCATGACTGCATCATCACCGCATCATCACTGCATCATCACTGCATCGTCACAGCATTATCACAGTGTCATCACTGCATCATCACTGCATCATCACTGCATCATCACACCATCATCACTGCATCATCACAGTATCATCACAGCATCATCACTGCATCATCTCTGCATCATCTCAGCATCATCACTGCGTCTTCACTGCGTCATCACTGCATCATCATAGCATCATCTGAGCATCATCACTGCATAATCACTGCATCATCACAGCGCCACCACACCATCATCACTGCATCATCACAGCATCATCTGAGCTTCATCACAGTATCATTACTGCTTACTCACTGCATCATCACAGCGTCATCACAGAATCATAACTGCATCATCACAGCACCATCATTGCATCATCACTGCATCATCGCAGTGTCATCACAGCATCATCACTGCAGCATCACTGCATCATCACAGCATCATCATAGCATAATTACTGCTTTCTCACTGCATCATCACAGCATCATTAGAGCGTCATCACTGCATCATCACAGCGTCATCACAGCATCATCACTGCATATTCACTGCATCATCACACCATCATCACTGCATCAACACAGCGTCATCACTGCATCATCACTGCATCATCACAGTGTAATCGCAGCATCATCACTGCGTCATCACAGCATCATCACAGCATCATCACTGCATCTTCACAACAATATCACAACATCATCACACTATCATCACTGTATCACTGCGTCTTCACAGCGTCATAACAGTCATCGCAGCGTGATCACTGCATCATCACAATATCATCAGAGCGTCATCACTAGGTCAAACTCCTTCATAACTGCATCATCACAGGATTATCACTGCACCATCACTGCACCATCACTGCATCATCACTGCATCATCACAGCATCATCACACCATCATAACTGCATCATCACACCATCATCACAGCATCATCACAGCATCATCACTGCATCTTCACTGCATCATCACAGCATCATCACAGCATCATCACAGCATCATCACTGCATCATCCCAGCATCATCACTGCATCATCACTGCATTATCACACCATCATCACTGCATCATCACAGCATCATTACAGCATCATCACTGCATCATCACTGCATCATCACACCATCATCACTGCATCATCACAGCATCATCACAGCATCATCATTGCATCATCACTGCATCATCATTGTGTCATAACAGCATCACTGCATCATGACTTCATCATGACTTCATCATCACTGCATCATCACAGCATCATCACAGCATCATCACTGCATCATCACTGCATAATCACAGCATCATCACTGCATCATCACTGCATCATCACACCATCATCACTGCATCATCACAGCATCATCACTGCATCATCACAGCAGCATCACAGCGTCATCACAGCATCATCACAGCATCATCACTGCATCATCACTGCATCATCACTGTATCATCACTGCATCATCACTGTGTCATAAGAGCATCACTGAATCATGACTTCATCATGACTTCATCATCACTGCATCATCACTGCATCATCACTGCATCATCACTGCATCATCACACCATCATCACTGCATCATCACAGTATCATCACAGCATCATCACTGCATCATCTCTGCATCATCTCAGCATCATCACTGCGTCTTCACTGCGTCATCACTGCATCATCATAGCATCATCTGAGCATCATCACTGCATAATCACTGCATCATCACAGCGCCACCACACCATCATCGCTGCATCATCACAGCATCATCTGAGCTTCATCACAGTATCATTACTGCTTACTCACTGCATCATCACAGCGTCATCACAGAATCATAACTGCATCATCACAGCACCATCATTGCATCATCACTGCATCATCGCAGTGTCATCACAGCATCATCACTGCAGCATCACTGCATCATCACAGCATCATCATAGCATAATTACTGCTTTCTCACTGCATCATCACAGCATCATTAGAGCGTCATCACTGCATCATCACAGCGTCATCACAGCATCATCACTGCATATTCACTGCATCATCACACCATCATCACTGCATCAACACAGCGTCATCACTGCATCATCACTGCATCATCACAGTGTAATCGCAGCATCATCACTGCGTCATCACAGCATCATCACAGCATCATCACTGCATCTTCACAACAATATCACAACATCATCACACTATCATCACTGTATCACTGCGTCTTCACAGCGTCATAACAGTCATCGCAGCGTGATCACTGCATCATCACAATATCATCAGAGCGTCATCACTAGGTCATAACTCCTTCATAACTGCATCATCACAGGATTATCACTGCACCATCACTGCACCATCACTGCATCATCACTGCATCATCACAGCATCATCACACCATCATAACTGCATCATCACACCATCATCACAGCATCATCAAAGCATCATCACTGCATCATCACAGCATCATCACTGTGTCATAACAGCATCATCACAGCATCATCACTTCATCATCACTGCATCATCACTGCATCATCACAGCATCATCACAGCATCATCGCAGCATCATCACTGCATCATCATAGCATCATCACACCATCATCACTGCATCATCACAGCATCATCGCAGCGTCATCACAGCATCATCACTGCATCATCACAGCATCATCACTGCATCATCAGAGCATCATCAGAGCATCATCACTGCATCATCTCTGCATGACCAGTGCATCATCACATCAACTACACAACATCATCAGAGTGTCATCACAGCATCATCACTGCATCATCACATAGTCATGGCATCATCATCACAGCATCATAACTGCGTCATCACTGCATCATCACAGCATCATCAAAGCATCATCACAGCGTCATCACACCATCATCACAGCATTATCACGGCATCATCAGAGCATCTTCTCAGCATCATCACTGCATCATCACACCATCATCACAGCATCATCACAGTATCTTCACAGCATCATCACACCATCATTACTGCATCATCACCGGATCATCACAGCATCATCACAATATCATCACAGTGTCATCACAGCATCATCACAACATAATCACTGCATCATCACTGCATCATCACATCATCATCACAGCATCATCACACAATCATCACTGCATCATCACAGCATCATCACACCTTCATTACTGCATCATCACTGCAGAATCACTGCATCATCATACCATCATCACAGTGTCATCACAGCATCATCACTGCGTCATCACACCATCATCACTGCATCATCACACCATCATCACTGCATCATCACAGTATTATCACAGCATCATCACAGCATCATCAAAGCATCATCACTGCATCATCACTGCATCATCAGATAATCATCACAACATCATCACAGTGTCATAACAGCATCTTCTCTGCATCATCACTGCATCATCACAGCATCCTCAGTGCATCATCACTGCATCATCACAGCACCCTCACTGCATCATCACAGTATTATCACTGCATCATCACAGCGTCATCAAAGCATCATCACTTCATCATCAGAGCGTCTTAACAGCATCATCACTGCATCATCACTGTGTCATAACAGCATCATCACTGCATCATCACAGCATCATCACAGCATCATCACTGCATCATCACTGCATCATCACTGCATCATCACTGCGTCATCACTGTGTCATCACAGCATCATCACTTCATCATCACAGTATTATCACAGCATCATCACAGCATCATCAAAGAATCATCACTGCATCATCACTGTGTCATAACAGCATCATCACTGCATCATCACAGCATCATCACAGCATCATCACTGCATCATCACAGCATCATCACTGCATCATCACTGCGTCATCACTGTGTCATCACAGCATCATCACTTCATCATCACTGCATCATCACAGCATCATCACTGCATCATCACTGTGTCATCACAGCATCATCACTGCATCATCACTGCATCATCACTGCATCATCACACCATCATCACTGCATCATCACAGCATCATCACAGCATCATCACTGCAGCATCACAGCATCATCAGAACGTCTTCACAGCATCATCACAGCATCATCACTGCATCATCACAGCATCATCACAGTGTCATAACAGCATCATCAATGCATCATCACTGCATCATCACTGCATACTCACTGCATCATCACACCATCATCACTGCATCATCACAGCATCATCACTGCATCATCACAGCATCATCACTGCATCATCACTGTGTCATAACAGCATCACTGCATCATGACTTCATCATCACTTCATCATCACTGCATCATCACAGCATCATCACTGCATCATGACTGCATCATCACTGCATCATCACTGCATCGTCAAAGCATTATCACAGTGTCATCACTGCATAATCACTGCATCATCACAGTATCATCACAGCATCATGACTGCATCATCACCGCATCATCACTGCATCATCACTGCATCGTCACAGCATTATCACAGTGTCATCACTGCATAATCACTGCATCATCAGAGCATCATCACACCATCAACACGACGGTCATCAAAGCATCATCATTGCATCATCACAGTATCATCACTGCATCATCACAAAATCATCACAAAATCACCACAGTGTCATCACAGCATCATCACTGCATCATCACTACATCATCACAGCATCCTCACTGCATCATCACAGCATCATCACTGCATCATCACAGCATCCTCACTGCATCATCACACCATCATCACTGCATCATCACTGCATCATCACTGCATCATCACAGCATCATCACTGCATCATCACAGTATCTTCACAGCATCATCACACCATCATCACAGCATCATCACAGCATCATCACTGCAGCATCACAGCATCATCAGAACGTCTTCACAGCATCATCACAGAATCATCTCTGCATCATCACTGCATCATCACTGCATCATCACTGCATCATCACAGCATCATCACAGCATACTCACTGCATCATCACACCATCATCACTGCATGATCACTGCATCATCACAGCGTCATCAAAGCATCATCACTGCATCATCACAGCATCATCACTGCATCATCACAGCATCATCACTGCATCATCACTGCAGCATGACACCATCATCACAGCATCATCACTGCATCATCACTGCATCATCACAGCATCATCACAGCATCATCCCTGCATCATCACTGCAGCATCACAGCATCATCACAGCGTCATCAAAGCATCATCACTGCATCATCACTGCATCATCACTGCATCTTCACTGCATCATCACAGCATCATCACAGCGTCATCAAAGCATCATCACAGCATCATCACTGCATCATCACTGCATCATCACTGTATCATCACTGCATCATCACTGTGTCATAAGAGCATCACTGCATCATGACTTCATCATGACTTCATCATCACTGCATCATCACAGCATCATCACAGCATCATCACTGCATCATCACAGTATCATCACAGCATCATCACTGCATCATCACCGCATAATCACTGCATCATCACTGCATCGTCACAGCATCATCACAGTGTCATCACTGCATAATCACTGCATCATCAGAGCATCATCACACCATCAACACACGGTCATCAAAGCATCATCATTGCATCATCACAGTATCATCACTGCATCATCACAAAATCATCACAAAATCACCACAGTGTCATCACAGCATCATCACTGCATCATCACTAAATCATCACAGCATCCTCACTGCATCATCACACCATCATCCCTGCATCATCACTGCATCATTCCAGCATCATCACAGCGTCATCAAAGCATCATCACTGCATCCTCACAGCATCATCACACCATCACCACTGCATCATCACAACATCATCATCGCAGCGTCATCACTACATCAACACATCATCATCACTGCATCATCACTGCATCATCACAGCATCCTCACTGCATCATCACACCATCATCACTGCATCATAACTGCATCATCACAGCATCATCACAGCATCATCACTGAATCATCATAGTATCATCACACAATCATCACAGCATCATCACAGCATCATCACAGCAGCATCACAGCATCATCGGAACGTCTTCACAGCATCATCACAGCATCATCACTAAATCATCACAGCATCCTCACTGCATCATCACAGCATCATCACAGTATCATCACTGCATCATCACTGCATCATCACAGCATCATAATAGCACCATCACAGCATCATTAGAGCGTCATCACTGCATCATCACAGCGTCATCACAGCATCATCACTGCATATTCACTGCATCATTACACCATCATCACTGCATCAACACAGCGTCATCACTGCATCATCACAGTGTAATCGCAGCATCATCACTGCGTCTTCACTGCGTCATCACTGCATCATCCCTGCATCATTACAGCATCATCACTGCATAATCACTGCATCATCACAGCATCACCACTGCATCATCAAAGCATCATCACTGCATTATCACTGCATCATTTCAGCATCATCTCAGCATCATCACTGCATCATCACAGCATCATCACTGCGTCATCACACCATCATCTCAGCAGCATCACTGCATCATCACTGCATCATCACAGCATCATCACTGCATCATCTCTGCATGACCAGTGCATCATCACAGCATCATCACATCAACTACACAACATCATCACAGTGTCATCACAGCATCATCACAGCGTCATCACAGCATAACCTGAGCATCATCACAGCATCATTACTGCATCATCACAGCGTCAACACAGTATCATCACTGCATCATCAGAGCATCATCACTGCATCATCAGAGCATACTCACTGCATCGTCACAGCATCATCATAGCATCATCACTGCATCATCACATAGTCATCGCATCATCATCACAGCATCATAACTGCGTCTTCACAGCGTCATCACTGCATCATCTCTGCATCATCACAGCATCTACGCACCATCATCACTGCATCACAGCATCATCACATCATCATCAGAGTCATCAAAGAATCATCACAGCACCATCACAATATCATCACAGAATCATCACAGCATCTTCTCAGCATCATCACAGCATCATTACTGCTTACTCACGGCATCATCACAGCGCCATCAGTTTCATCACTGCATCATGACAGCATCATCACAGCATTATCACTGCATCATCACACCACCATCACAGCATCATCACTGCATCATCACACCATAACCACTGCATCATCACAGAATAATCACGGCAACACAATATTACCAAAACGTCATCGCAGCATCATCAAAGCATCATCACAGCACCATCAAGCATAATCACTGCATCATCAGAGCATCATCATACCATCATCACAGCATACTCACAGCACCATCACAGCATCATCACAGCGTCATCACAGAATAATCATTGCATCATCACTGCATCATCAGTCAGCACAGCATCATCACTGCATCATCACAGCATCATAAATGCATCATCAGAGCGTCATCACACCATCATAACAGCGTCATCACTGCATCATCACTGCATCATCACAGTATCATTTCAACATCATCACAGTGTCATCACAGCATCATCACTGCATAATCACTGAATCATCACAACATCATAACTGTGTCTTCACAGCGTCATCACTGCATCATCTCTGCATCATCACAGCCTCGTCACTGCATCATCACAGCATCATTACTGCGTAATCACTGCATCATCAAAGCATCATTACTGCGTAATCACTGCATCATCACAGCATCATCACAGCATCATAACTGCGTCTTCACTGCGTCATCACTGCATCATCTCTGCATCATCACAGCATCATTACAGCATCATCACACCATCATCACTGCATCATCACAGCATCATTGCATGGTGAACAATGCATCATCACAGTATCATCACAATGTAATCATAGCATCATTACAGTATCACCACTGCATCATCTTCTCTGCATCACCAAAGCATCATCACACCATCATCTCAGCATCATTTCAGCATCATCACAGCGTCATCACAGCATCATCACTGCATCATCTCTGCATGATCAGTGCATCATCACAGCATCACCACTGCATCATCACTGCATCATCACAGCATCACCACTGCATCATCACAGCATCACCACTGCATCATCACTGCATCATCAAAGCATCATCACTGCATTATCACTGCACCATTTCAGCATCATCACTGCGTCTTCACTGCGTCATCACTGCATCATCACAGCATCATGACTTCATCATCACTGCATCATCATAGCATCACCACTGCATCATCAGTGCATCATCAAAGCATCATCACTGCATCATTTCAGCATCATCACTGCGTCTTCACTGCGTCATCACTGCATCATCACAGCATCACCACTGCATCATCACTGCATCATCAAAGCATCATCACTGCATTATCACTGCATCATCTCAGCATCATCACTGCGTCTTCACTGCGTCATCACTGCATCATCACAGCATCATCAGTGCATAATCACTGCATCATCACAGCATCACCACTGCATCATCACTGCATCATCAAAGCATCATCACTGCATTATCAGTGCATCATTTCAGCATCATCACTGCATCATCTCAGCAGCATCACTGCATCATCACTGCATCATCTCTGCATGATCAATGCATAATCACAGCATCATCACATCAACTACACAACATCATCGCAGTGTCATCACAGCGTCATCACTGCATGATCACAGCATAATCTGAGCATCATCACACCATCATTACAGCATCATCACACCATCATCACAGCATTATCTGAGCATCATCACTGCATAATCACTGCATCATCACAACATCATCAGTTTCATCAAAGCATCGTCACAACATAATCACTGCATTATCACAGCATCATAACTGCATCATCACAGCATCTTCTCAGCATCATAACAGCATCATTACTGCTTACTCACTGCATCATCACAGCGCCATCACAGTTTCATCACTGCATCATCACTTCATCATCTCTGCATAATTACTGCATCATCACAGCGTCATTACTGCATCATCAGAGCATCTTCTCAGCATCATCACTGCATCATCTCTGCATCATCACTGCATCATCACTGCATCATCACAGCATCATCAAAGCATCATCACAGCATCATCATAGCATCATCGCATGGTGAACACTGCATCATCACAGTATCATCACAACATAATCATAGCATAATCACAGCATCACCACTGCATCATCGCAGCGTCATCACAGCATCATCACTGCGTCATCACACCATCATCACAGCATCATCACTGCATCATCAGAGCATCATCACTGCATCATCTCTGCATGACCAGTGCATCATCACAGCATCATCACATCAACTACACAACATCATCACAGTGTCATCACAGCATCATCACTGCATCATCAGAGCATCATCACTGCATCATCAGAGCATACTCACTGCATCGTCACAGCATCATCGTAGCATCATCACTGCATCATCACATAGTCATGGCATCATCATCACAGCATCATAACTGCGTCTTCACAGGGTCATCACTGCATCATCTCTGCATCATCTCAGCATCATCACTGCGTCTTCACTGCGTCATCACTGCATCATCATAGCATCATCTGAGCATCATCACTGCATAATCACTGCATCATCACAGCGCCACCACACCATCATCACTGCATCATCACAGCATCATCTGAGCTTCATCACAGTATCATTACTGCTTACTCACTGCATCATCACAGCGTCATCACAGAATCATAACTGCATCATCACAGCACCATCATTGCATCATCACTGCATCATCGCAGTGTCATCACAGCATCATCACTGCAGCATCACTGCATCATCACAGCATCATCATAGCATAATTACTGCTTTCTCACTGCATCATCACAGCATCATTAGAGCGTCATCACTGCATCATCACAGCGTCATCACAGCATCATCACTGCATATTCACTGCATCATCACACCATCATCACTGCATCAACACAGCGTCATCACTGCATCATCACTGCATCATCACAGTGTAATCGCAGCATCATCACTGCGTCATCACAGCATCATCACAGCATCATCACTGCATCTTCACAACAATATCACAACATCATCACACTATCATCACTGTATCACTGCGTCTTCACAGCGTCATAACAGTCATCGCAGCGTGATCACTGCATCATCACAATATCATCAGAGCGTCATCACTAGGTCATAACTCCTTCATCACTGCATCATCACAGGATTATCACTGCACCATCACTGCACCATCACTGCATCATCACTGCATCATCACAGCATCATCACACCATCATAACTGCATCATCACACCATCATCACAGCATCATCACAGCATCATCACTGCATCATCACAGCATCATCACTGTGTCATAACAGCATCATCACAGCATCATCACTTCATCATCACTGCATCATCACTGCATCATCACAGCATCATCACAGCATCATCGCAGCATCATCACTGCATCATCATAGCATCATCACACCATCATCACTGCATCATCACAGCATCATCGCAGCGTCATCACAGCATCATCACTGCATCATCACAGCATCATCACTGCATCATCAGAGCATCATCAGAGCATCATCACTGCATCATCTCTGCATGACCAGTGCATCATCACATCAACTACACAACATCATCAGAGTGTCATCACAGCATCATCACTGCATCATCACATAGTCATGGCATCATCATCACAGCATCATAACTGCGTCATCACTGCATCATCACAGCATCATCAAAGCATCATCACAGCGTCATCACACCATCATCACAGCATTATCACGGCATCATCAGAGCATCTTCTCAGCATCATCACTGCATCATCACACCATCATCACAGCATCATCACAGTATCTTCACAGCATCATCACACCATCATCACTGCATCATCACACCATCATCACTGCATCATCACACCATCATTACTGCATCATCACCGGATCATCACAGCATCATCACAATATCATCACAGTGTCATCACAGCATCATCACAACATAATCACTGCATCATCACTGCATCATCACATCATCATCACAGCATCATCACACAATCATCACTGCATCATCACAGCATCATCACACCTTCATTACTGCATCATCACTGCAGAATCACTGCATCATCATACCATCATCACAGTGTCATCACAGCATCATCACTGCGTCATCACACCATCATCACTGCATCATCACACCATCATCACTGCATCATCACAGTATTATCACAGCATCATCACAGCATCATCAAAGCATCATCACTGCATCATCACTGCATCATCAGATAATCATCACAACATCATCACAGTGTCATAACAGCATCTTCTCTGCATCATCACTGCATCATCACAGCATCCTCAGTGCATCATCACTGCATCATCACAGCACCCTCACTGCATCATCACAGTATTATCACTGCATCATCACAGCGTCATCAAAGCATCATCACTTCATCATCAGAGCGTCTTAACAGCATCATCACTGCATCATCACTGTGTCATAACAGCATCATCACTGCATCATCACAGCATCATCACAGCATCATCACTGCATCATCACTGCATCATCACTGCATCATCACTGCGTCATCACTGTGTCATCACAGCATCATCACTTCATCATCACTGCATCATCACAGCATCATCACTGCATCATCACAGTATTATCACAGCATCATCACAGCATCATCAAAGAATCATCACTGCATCATCACTGTGTCATAACAGCATCATCACTGCATCATCACAGCATCATCACAGCATCATCACTGCATCATCACAGCATCATCACTGCATCATCACTGCGTCATCACTGTGTCATCACAGCATCATCACTTCATCATCACTGCATCATCACAGCATCATCACTGCATCATCACTGTGTCATCACAGCATCATCACTGCATCATCACTGCATCATCACTGCATCATCACACCATCATCACTGCATCATCACAGCATCATCACAGCATCATCACTGCAGCATCACAGCATCATCAGAACGTCTTCACAGCATCATCACAGCATCATCACTGCATCATCACAGCATCATCACAGTGTCATAACAGCATCATCAATGCATCATCACTGCATCATCACTGCATACTCACTGCATCATCACACCATCATCACTGCATCATCACAGCATCATCACTGCATCATCACAGCATCATCACTGCATCATCACTGTGTCATAACAGCATCACTGCATCATGACTTCATCATCACTTCATCATCACTGCATCATCACAGCATCATCACTGCATCATGACTGCATCATCACTGCATCATCACTGCATCGTCACAGCATTATCACAGTGTCATCACTGCATAATCACTGCATCATCACAGTATCATCACAGCATCATGACTGCATCATCACCGCATCATCACTGCATCATCACTGCATCGTCACAGCATTATCACAGTGTCATCACTGCATAATCACTGCATCATCAGAGCATCATCACACCATCAACACGACGGTCATCAAAGCATCATCATTGCATCATCACAGTATCATCACTGCATCATCACAAAATCATCACAAAATCACCACAGTGTCATCACAGCATCATCACTGCATCATCACTACATCATCACAGCATCCTCACTACATCATCACAGCATCATCACTGCATCATCACAGCATCCTCACTGCATCATCACACCATCATCACTGCATCATCACAGCATCATCACTGCATCATCACAGCATCATCACTGCATCATCACAGTATCATCACAGCATCATCACACCATCATCACAGCATCATCACAGCATCATCACTGCAGCATCACAGCATCATCAGAACGTCTTCACAGCATCATCACAGAATCATCTCTGCATCATCACTGCATCATCACTGCATCATCACTGCATCATCACAGCATCATCACAGCATACTCACTGCATCATCACACCATCATCACTGCATGATCACTGCATCATCACAGCGTCATCAAAGCATCATCACTGCATCATCACAGCATCATCACTGCATCATCACAGCATCATCACTGCATCATCACTGCAGCATGACACCATCATCACAGCATCATCACTGCATCATCACTGCATCATCACAGCATCATCACAGCATCATCCCTGCATCATCACTGCAGCATCACAGCATCATCACAGCGTCATCAAAGCATCATCACTGCATCATCACTGCATCATCACTGCATCATCACTTTGTCATAACAGCATCATCACAGCATCATCACTGCATCATCACTGCATCATCACAGCATCATCACTGCATCATCACTGTGTCATAACAACATCATCACTACATCATCACTTCATCATCACAGCATCATCACAGCATCATCACTGCATCATCACAGCATCATCACTGCAGCATCACACCATCATCACTGCATCATCACAGCATCATCACAGCATCATCACACCATCATCACTGCATCATCACTGCATCATCACTGCATCATCACTGCATCATCACTGTGTCATAACAGCATCACTGCATCATGACTTCATCATCACTGCATCATCACTGCATCATCACAGCATCATTACAGCATCATCACTGCATCATTACAGTATCATCACAGCATCATCACTGCATCATCACCGCATCATCACTGCATCGTCACAGCATCATCACAATGTCATCACTGCATCATCACTGCATCGTCACAGCATCATCACAGTGTCATCACTGCATCATCACTGCATCATCACTGCGTCATCACTGTGTCATCACAGCATCATCACTTCATCATCACTGCATCATCACAGCATCATCACTGCATCATCACAGCATCCTCACTGCATCATCACACCATCACTGCATCATCACAGCATCATCACAGTGTCATCAAAGCATCATCACTGCAGAATCACACCATCATCACTGCATCATCACAGCATCATCACAGCATCATCACTGCATCATCACTTCATCATCACTGAAGCATCACACCATCATCACAGCATCATCACTGCATCATCACAGCATCATCACTGCATCATCACTGTGTCATAACAACATCATCACTGCATCATCACTGCATCATCACTGCATCCTCACTGCATCATCACTGCAGCATCACTGCAGCATCACACCATCATCACTGCATCATCACAGCATCATCATTACATCATCACTGTATCATCACAGCATCATCACTGCATCATCACTGCATCATCACACCATAATCACTGCATCATCACAGCATCATTACAGCATCATCACTGCATCATCACAGCATCATCACAGCATCATCACAGCATCATCACTGCATCATCACAGTATCATCACAGCATCATCACTGCATCATCACACCATCATCACACCATAATCACTGCATCATCACAGCATCATCACAACATCATCACTGCATCATCACTGCATCATTACTGCATCATCACAGCATCATCACTGCATCATCACAGTATTATCACAGCATCATCACAGCATCATCAAAGAATCATCACTGCATCATCACTGTGTCATAACAGCATCATCACTGCATCATCACAGCATCATCACAGCATCATCACTGCATCATCACAGCATCATCACTGCATCATCACTGCGTCATCACTGTGTCATCACAGCATCATCACTTCATCATCACTGCATCATCACAGCATCATCACTGCATCATCACTGTGTCATCACAGCATCATCACTGCATCATCACTGCATCATCACTGCATCATCACACCATCATCACTGCATCATCACAGCATCATCACAGCATCATCACTGCAGCATCACAGCATCATCAGAACGTCTTCACAGCATCATCACAGCATCATCACTGCATCATCACAGCATCATCACAGTGTCATAACAGCATCATCAATGCATCATCACTGCATCATCACTGCATACTCACTGCATCATCACACCATCATCACTGCATCATCACAGCATCATCACTGCATCATCACAGCATCATCACTGCATCATCACTGTGTCATAACAGCATCACTGCATCATGACTTCATCATCACTTCATCATCACTGCATCATCACAGCATCATCACTGCATCATGACTGCATCATCACTGCATCATCACTGCATCGTCACAGCATTATCACAGTGTCATCACTGCATAATCACTGCATCATCACAGTATCATCACAGCATCATGACTGCATCATCACCGCATCATCACTGCATCATCACTGCATCGTCACAGCATTATCACAGTGTCATCACTGCATAATCACTGCATCATCAGAGCATCATCACACCATCAACACGACGGTCATCAAAGCATCATCATTGCATCATCACAGTATCATCACTGCATCATCACAAAATCATCACAAAATCACCACAGTGTCATCACAGCATCATCACTGCATCATCACTACATCATCACAGCATCCTCACTGCATCATCACAGCATCATCACTGCATCATCACAGCATCCTCACTGCATCATCACACCATCATCACTGCATCATCACAGCATCATCACTGCATCATCACAGCATCATCACTGCATCATCACAGTATCATCACAGCATCATCACACCATCATCACAGCATCATCACAGCATCATCACTGCAGCATCACAGCATCATCAGAACGTCTTCACAGCATCATCACAGAATCATCTCTGCATCATCACTGCATCATCACTGCATCATCACTGCATCATCACAGCATCATCACAGCATACTCACTGCATCATCACACCATCATCACTGCATGATCACTGCATCATCACAGCGTCATCAAAGCATCATCACTGCATCATCACAGCATCATCACTGCATCATCACAGCATCATCACTGCATCATCACTGCAGCATGACACCATCATCACAGCATCATCACTGCATCATCACTGCATCATCACAGCATCATCACAGCATCATCCCTGCATCATCACTGCAGCATCACAGCATCATCACAGCGTCATCAAAGCATCATCACTGCATCATCACTGCATCATCACTGCATCATCACTTTGTCATAACAGCATCATCACAGCATCATCACAGCATCATCACTGCATCATCACAGCATCATCACTGCAGCATCACACCATCATCACTGCATCATCACAGCATCATCACAGCATCATCACACCATCATCACTGCATCATCACTGCATCATCACTGCATCATCACTGGATCATCACTGTGTCATAACAGCATCACTGCATCATGACTTCATCATCACTGCATCATCACTGCATCATCACAGCATCATTACAGCATCATCACTGCATCATTACAGTATCATCACAGCATCATCACTGCATCATCACCGCATCATCACTGCATCGTCACAGCATCATCACAATGTCATCACTGCATCATCACTGCATCGTCACAGCATCATCACAGTGTCATCACTGCATCATCACTGCATCATCACTGCGTCATCACTGTGTCATCACAGCATCATCACTTCATCATCACTGCATCATCACAGCATCATCACTGCATCATCACAGCATCCTCACTGCATCATCACACCATCATCACTGCATCATCACAGCATCATCACAGTGTCATCAAAGCATCATCACTGCAGAATCACACCATCATCACTGCATCATCACAGCATCATCACTGCATCATCACTTCATCATCACTGAAGCATCACACCATCATCACTGCATCATCACTGCATCCTCACTGCATCATCACTGCAGCATCACTGCAGCATCACACCATCATCACTGCATCATCACAGCATCATCATTACATCATCACTGTATCATCACAGCATCATCACTGCATCATCACTGCATCATCACACCATAATCACTGCATCATCACAGCATCATTACAGCATCATCACTGCATCATCACAGCATCATCACAGCATCATCACTGCATCATCACAGTATCATCACAGCATCATCACTGCATCATCACACCATCATCACACCATAATCACTGCATCATCACAGCATCATCACAACATCATCACTGCATCATCACTGCATCATTACTGCATCATCACAGCATCATCACTGCATCATCACAGCATCATCACTGCATCATCACTGCGTCATCACTGTGTCATCACAGCATCATCACTTCATCATCACTGCATCATCACAGCATCATCACAGCATCATCACTGCATCATCACTGTGTCATAACAGCATCATCACAGCTTCATCACAGCATCATCACAGCATCATCACACCATCATCACTGCATCATCACTGCATCATCACAGCATCATCACAGCATCCTCACTGCATCATCACACCATCATCACTGCATCATCACTGCATCATCACAGCATCATCACAGCATCATCACACCATCATCACTGCATCATCACACCATCATCACAGCATCATCACAGCATCATCACTGCATCGTCACAGCATCATCACTGTGTCATAACAGCATCATCACTGCATCATCACTGCATCATCACTGCATCATCACTGCATCGTCACAGCATCATCACAGTGTCATCACTGCATAATCACTGCATCATCAGAGCATCATCACACCATCAACACGACGGTCATCAAAGCATCATCATTGCATCATCACAGTATCATCACTGCATCATCACAAAATCATCACAAAATCACCACAGTGTCATCACAGCATCATCACTGCATCATCACTACATCATCACAGCATCCTCACTGCATCATCACAGCATCATCACTGCATCATCACAGCATCCTCACTGCATCATCACACCATCATCACTGCATCATCACAGCATCATCACTGCATCATCACAGCATCATCACTGCATCATCACAGTATCATCACAGCATCATCACACCATCATCACAGCATCATCACAGCATCATCACTGCAGCATCACAGCATCATCAGAACGTCTTCACAGCATCATCACAGAATCATCTCTGCATCATCACTGCATCATCACTGCATCATCACTGCATCATCACAGCATCATCACAGCATACTCACTGCATCATCACACCATCATCACTGCATGATCACTGCATCATCACAGCGTCATCAAAGCATCATCACTGCATCATCACAGCATCATCACTGCATCATCACAGCATCATCACTGCATCATCACTGCAGCATGACACCATCATCACAGCATCATCACTGCATCATCACTGCATCATCACAGCATCATCACAGCATCATCCCTGCATCATCACTGCAGCATCACAGCATCATCACAGCGTCATCAAAGCATCATCACTGCATCATCACTGCATCATCACTGCATCATCACTTTGTCATAACAGCATCATCACAGCATCATCACTGCATCATCACTGCATCATCACAGCATCATCACTGCATCATCACTGTGTCATAACAACATCATCACTACATCATCACTTCATCATCACAGCATCATCACAGCATCATCACTGCATCATCACAGCATCATCACTGCAGCATCACACCATCATCACTGCATCATCACAGCATCATCACAGCATCATCACACCATCATCACTGCATCATCACTGCATCATCACTGCATCATCACTGGATCATCACTGTGTCATAACAGCATCACTGCATCATGACTTCATCATCACTGCATCATCACTGCATCATCACAGCATCATTACAGCATCATCACTGCATCATTACAGTATCATCACAGCATCATCACTGCATCATCACCGCATCATCACTGCATCGTCACAGCATCATCACAATGTCATCACTGCATCATCACTGCATCGTCACAGCATCATCACAGTGTCATCACTGCATCATCACTGCATCATCACTGCGTCATCACTGTGTCATCACAGCATCATCACTTCATCATCACTGCATCATCACAGCATCATCACTGCATCATCACAGCATCCTCACTGCATCATCACACCATCACTGCATCATCACAGCATCATCACAGTGTCATCAAAGCATCATCACTGCAGAATCACACCATCATCACTGCATCATCACAGCATCATCACAGCATCATCACTGCATCATCACTTCATCATCACTGAAGCATCACACCATCATCACAGCATCATCACTGCATCATCACAGCATCATCACTGCATCATCACTGTGTCATAACAACATCATCACTGCATCATCACTGCATCATCACTGCATCCTCACTGCATCATCACTGCAGCATCACTGCATCATCACACCATCATCACTGCATCATCACAGCATCATCATTACATCATCACTGTATCATCACAGCATCATCACTGCATCATCACTGCATCATCACACCATAATCACTGCATCATCACAGCATCATTACAGCATCATCACTGCATCATCACAGCATCATCACAGCATCATCACAGCATCATCACTGCATCATCACAGTATCATCACAGCATCATCACTGCATCATCACACCATCATCACACCATAATCACTGCATCATCACAGCATCATCACAACATCATCACTGCATCATCACTGCATCATTACTGCATCATCACAGCATCATCACTGCATCATCACAGTATTATCACAGCATCATCACAGCATCATCAAAGAATCATCACTGCATCATCACTGTGTCATAACAGCATCATCACTGCATCATCACAGCATCATCACAGCATCATCACTGCATCATCACAGCATCATCACAGCATCATCACTGCATCATCACTGTGTCATCACAGCATCATCACTGCATCATCACTGCATCATCACTGCATCATCACACCATCATCACTGCATCATCACAGCATCATCACAGCATCATCACTGCAGCATCACAGCATCATCAGAACGTCTTCACAGCATCATCACAGCATCATCACTGCATCATCACAGCATCATCACAGTGTCATAACAGCATCATCAATGCATCATCACTGCATCATCACTGCATACTCACTGCATCATCACACCATCATCACTGCATCATCACAGCATCATCACTGCATCATCACAGCATCATCACTGCATCATCACTGTGTCATAACAGCATCACTGCATCATGACTTCATCATCACTTCATCATCACTGCATCATCACAGCATCATCACTGCATCATGACTGCATCATCACTGCATCATCACTGCATCGTCACAGCATTATCACAGTGTCATCACTGCATAATCACTGCATCATCACAGTATCATCACAGCATCATGACTGCATCATCACCGCATCATCACTGCATCATCACTGCATCGTCACAGCATTATCACAGTGTCATCACTGCATAATCACTGCATCATCAGAGCATCATCACACCATCAACACGACGGTCATCAAAGCATCATCATTGCATCATCACAGTATCATCACTGCATCATCACAAAATCATCACAAAATCACCACAGTGTCATCACAGCATCATCACTGCATCATCACTACATCATCACAGCATCCTCACTGCATCATCACAGCATCATCACTGCATCATCACAGCATCCTCACTGCATCATCACACCATCATCACTGCATCATCACAGCATCATCACTGCATCATCACAGCATCATCACTGCATCATCACAGTATCATCACAGCATCATCACACCATCATCACAGCATCATCACAGCATCATCACTGCAGCATCACAGCATCATCAGAACGTCTTCACAGCATCATCACAGAATCATCTCTGCATCATCACTGCATCATCACTGCATCATCACTGCATCATCACAGAATCATCACAGCATACTCACTGCATCATCACACCATCATCACTGCATGATCACTGCATCATCACAGCGTCATCAAAGCATCATCACTGCATCATCACAGCATCATCACTGCATCATCACAGCATCATCACTGCATCATCACTGCAGCATGACACCATCATCACAGCATCATCACTGCATCATCACTGCATCATCACAGCATCATCACAGCATCATCCCTGCATCATCACTGCAGCATCACAGCATCATCACAGCGTCATCAAAGCATCATCACTGCATCATCACTGCATCATCACTGCATCATCACTTTGTCATAACAGCATCATCACAGCATCATCACTGCATCATCACTGCATCATCACAGCATCATCACTGCATCATCACTGTGTCATAACAACATCATCACTACATCATCACTTCATCATCACAGCATCATCACAGCATCATCACTGCATCATCACAGCATCATCACTGCAGCATCACACCATCATCACTGCATCATCACAGCATCATCACAGCATCATCACACCATCATCACTGCATCATCACTGCATCATCACTGCATCATCACTGGATCATCACTGTGTCATAACAGCATCACTGCATCATGACTTCATCATCACTGCATCATCACTGCATCATCACAGCATCATTACAGCATCATCACTGCATCATTACAGTATCATCACAGCATCATCACTGCATCATCACCGCATCATCACTGCATCGTCACAGCATCATCACAATGTCATCACTGCATCATCACTGCATCGTCACAGCATCATCACAGTGTCATCACTGCATCATCACTGCATCATCACTGCGTCATCACTGTGTCATCACAGCATCATCACTTCATCATCACTGCATCATCACAGCATCATCACTGCATCATCACAGCATCCTCACTGCATCATCACACCATCATCACTGCATCATCACAGCATCATCACAGTGTCATCAAAGCATCATCACTGCAGAATCACACCATCATCACTGCATCATCACAGCATCATCACAGCATCATCACTGCATCATCACTTCATCATCACTGAAGCATCACACCATCATCACTGCATCATCACTGCATCATCACTGCATCCTCACTGCATCATCACTGCAGCATGACTGCAGCATCACACCATCATCACTGCATCATCACAGCATCATCATTACATCATCACTGTATCATCACAGCATCATCACTGCATCATCACTGCATCATCACACAATAATCACTGCATCATCACAGCATCATTACAGCATCATCACTGCATCATCACAGCATCATCACAGCATCATCACTGCATCATCACAGTATCATCACAGCATCATCACTGCATCATCACACCATCATCACACCATAATCACTGCATCATCACAGCATCATCACAACATCATCACTGCATCATCACTGCATCATTACTGCATCATCACAGCATCATCACTGCATCATCACAGCATCATCACTGCATCATCACTGCGTCATCACTGTGTCATCACAGCATCATCACTTCATCATCACTGCATCATCACAGCATCATCACAGCATCATCACTGCATCATCACTGTGTCATAACAGCATCATCACAGCTTCATCACAGCATCATCACAGCATCATCACACCATCATCACTGCATCATCACTGCATCATCACAGCATCATCACAGCATCCTCACTGCATCATCACACCATCATCACTGCATCATCACTGCATCATCACAGCATCATCACAGCATCATCACACCATCATCACTGCATCATCACACCATCATCACAGCATCATCACAGCATCATCACTGCATCGTCACAGCATCATCACTGTGTCATAACAGCATCATCACTGCATCATCACTGCATCATCACTGCATCATCACTGCATCGTCACAGCATCATCACAGTGTCATCACTGCATAATCACTGCATCATCAGAGCATCATCACACCATCAACACACGGTCATCAAAGCATTATCATTGCATCATCACAGTATCATCACTGCATCATCACAAAATCATCACAAAATCACCACAGTGTAGTCACAGCATCATCACTGCATCATCACTAAATCATCACAGCATCCTCACTGCATCATCACACCATCATCACTGCATCATCACTGCATCATTCCAGCATCATCACAGCGTCATCACTGCATCATCACACCATCACAACTGCATCATCACTGCATCCTCACTGCATCCTCACTGCATCATCACAGCATCATCAGAGCGTCATCAAAGCATCATCACTGCATCATCACTGCATCATCACTTTGTCATAACAGCATCATCACAGCATCATCACTGCATCATCACTGCATCATCACAGCATCATCACTGCATCATCACTGTGTCATAACAACATCATCACTGCATCATCACTTCATCATCACAGCATCATCACAGCATCATCACTGCATCATCACAGCATCATCACTGCAGCATCATACCATCATCACTGCATCATCACTGCATCATCACAGTATCATCACAGCATCATCACAGCATCATCACACCATCATCACTGCATCATCACTGTGTCATAAGAGCATCACTGCATCATGACTTCATCATGACTTCATCATCACTGCATCATCACTGCATCATCACTGTATCATCACTGCATCATCACTGTGTCATAAGAGCATCACTGCATCATGACTTCATCATGACTTCATCATCACTGCATCATCACAGCATCATCACAGCATCATCACTGCATCATCACAGTATCATCACTGCATCATCACTGCATCATCACCGCATAATCACAGCATCATCACAGCATCATCACTGTGTCATCACTGCATCATCATTGCATCATCACACCATCATCACTGCATCATCCCTGCATCATCACTGCATCATCACAGTGTCATAACAGCATCATCACTGCATCATCACAGCATCCTCACTGAATCATCACTGCATCATCACTGCATCATCACTGCATCCTCACTGCATCATCACAGCATAATCACAGCATCATCACTGCATCATCACAGCATCATCACTGCATACTCACTGCATACTCACTGTGTCATAACAGCATCATCACTGCATCATCACTTCATCATCACTGCATCATCACTGCATCATCACAGCATCATCACTGCATCATCACAGTGTCATCACAGCATCATCACTGCATCATCACACCATCATCACAGCATCATCACAGCGTCATCACAGCATCATCACAGCATCATCACTGCATCATCACTGCATCATCACTGTATCATCACTGCATCATCACTGTGTCATAAGAGCATCACTGCATCATGACTTCATCATGACTTCATCATCACTGCATCATCACTGCATCATCACAGCATCATCACTGCATCATCACTGTGTCATCACAGCATCATCACTGCATCATCACAGCATCATCACTGCATCATCACTGCATCGTCACAGCATCATCACAGTGTCATCACTGCATAATCACTGCATCATCAGAGCATCATCACACCATCAACACACGGTCATCAAAGCATCATCATTGCATCATCACAGTATCATCACTGCATCATCACAAAATCATTACAAAATCACCACAGTGTCATCACAGCATAATCACTGCATCATCACTAAATCATCACACCATCCTCACTGCATCATCACACCATCATCACTGCATCATTCCAGCATCATCACAGCGTCATCAAAGCATCATCACTGCATCATCACAGCATCATCACACCATCACAACATCATCATCGCAGCGTCATCACTACATCAACACATCATCATCACTGCATCATCACTGCATCATCACAGCATCCTCACTGCATCATCACACCATCATCACTGCATCATCACTGCATCATCACAGAATCATCACAGCATCATCACTGCATCATCACAGTATCATCACAGCATCATCACACCATCATCACAGCATCATCACAGCAGCATCACAGCAGCATCACAGCATCATCAGAATGTCTTCACAGCATCATCACAGCATCATCACTAAATCATCACAGCATCCTCACTGCATCATCACAGCATCATCACAGCATCATCACTGCATCATCACTTCATCATCACAGCATCATCACTGCAGCATCACACCATCATCACAGCATCATCACTGCATCATCACTGCATCATCACAGCATCATCACTGCATCCTCACTGCATCATCACACCATCATCACTGCATCATCACTGCATCATCACAGAATCATCACAGCATCATCACTGCATCATCACAGTATCATCACAGCATCATCACACCATCATCACAGCATCATCACAGCAGCATCACAGCAGCATCACAGCATCATCAGAATGTCTTCACAGCATCATCACAGCATCATCACTAAATCATCACAGCATCCTCACTGCATCATCACAGCATCATCACAGCATCATCACTGCATCATCACTTCATCATCACAGCATCATCACTGCAGCATCACACCATCATCACAGCATCATCACTGCATCATCACTGCATCATCACACCATCATCACTGCATCATCACTGCATCATCACTGCATCATCACTGCATCATCACAGCATCATCACAGCATCATCACTGCAGCATCACAGCATCATCAGAACGTCTTCACAGCATCATCACAGCATCATCACTGCATCATCACTGCATCATCACAGTGTCATAACAGCATCATCACTGCATCATAACTGCATCATCACAGCATCCTCACTGCATCATCACTGCATCATCACTGCATCATCACACCATCATCACTGCATCATCACACCATCATCACTGCATCATCACAGCATCATCACTGCATCATCACAGCATCATCACTGCATCATCACTGTGTCATAACAGCATCACTGCATCATGACTTCATCATCACTTCATCATCACTGCATCATCACAGCATCATCACTGCATCATGACTGCATCATCACCGCATCATCACTGCATCATCACTGCATCGTCACAGCATTATCACAGTGTCATCACTGCATAATTACTGCATCATCACAGTATCATCACAGCATCATGACTGCATCATCACCGCATCATCACTGCATCATCACTGCATCGTCACAGCATTATCACAGTGTCATCACTGCATAATCACTGCATCATCAGAGCATCATCACACCATCAACACGACGGTCATCAAAGCATCATCATTGCATCATCACAGTATCATCACAGCATCATCACTGCATCATCACTACATCAGCACAGCATCATCACTGCATCATCACAGCATCATCACTGCATCATCACCGCATCATCACAGCATCATCACAGCGTCATCAAAGCATCATCAAAGCATCATCACTGCATCATCACTGCATCATCACAGCATCATCACACCATCACCACTGCATCATCACAGCATCCTCACTGCATCACCACAGTGTCATCACAGCATCATCACTGCATCATCACTACATCATCACAGCATCCTCACTGCATCATCACAGCATCATCACTGCATCATCACAGCATCATCACAGCGTCATCAAAGCATCATCACTGCAGCATCACACCATCATCACTGCATCATCACAGCATCATCACTGCATCATCACTGTGTCATAACAGCATCATCACTGCATCATCACTGCATCATCACAGCTTCATCACAGCATCATCACAGCATCATCACAGCATCATCACTGCATCATCACAGCATCATCACTGCAGCATCACACCATCATCACTGCATCATCACAGCATCATCACAGCATCATCACTGCATCATCACTGCATCATCCCAGCATCATCCCAGCATCATCACTGCATCATCACACCATCATCACTGCATCATCACAGCATCATTACAGCATCATCACTGCATCATCACTGCATCATCACACCATCATCACTGCATCATCACAGCATCATCACAGCATCATCATTGCATCATCACTGCATCATCATTGTGTCATAACAGCATCACTGCATCATGACTTCATCATGACTTATTCATCACTGCATCATCACAGCATCATCACTGCATCATCACTGCATAATCACAGCATCATCACACCATCATCACTGCATCATCACAGCATCATCATAACATCATCACTGCATCATCACTGCATCATCACACCATCATCACTGCATCATCACAGCATCATCACTGCATCATCACAGCAGCATCACAGCGTCATCACAGCATCATCACAGCATCATCACTGCATCATCACTGCATCATCACTGTATCATCACTGCATCATCACTTTGTCATAAGAGCATCACTGAATCATGACTTCATCATGACTTCATCATCACTGCATCATCACTGCATCATCACTGCATCATCACAGCATCATCACTTCATCATCACTGCATCATCACAGCATCATCACAGCATCATCACTGCATCATCACTGTGTCATCACAGCATCATCACTGCATCATCGCTGCATCATCACTGCATCATCACAGCATCATCACACCATCACTGCATCATCACAACATCATCATCGCAGCGTCATCACTACATCAACACTGCATCATCACAGCATCATCACTGCATCATCACAGCATCCTCACTGCATCATCACACCATCATCACTGCATCATCACTGCATCATCACAGCATCATCACTGCATCATCACAGTATCATCACAGCATCATCACACCATCATCACAGCATCATCACAGCATCATCACTGCAGCATCACAGCATCATCAGAAGGTCTTCACAGCATCATCACAGAATCATCTCTGCATTATCACTGCATCATCACAGCATCATCACAGCATACTCACTGCATCATCACACCATCATCACTGCATCATCACAGCGTCATCAAAGCATCATCACTGCATCATCACAGCATCATCACTGCATCATCACAGCATCATCACTGCATCATCACTGCAGCATGACACCATCATCACAGCATCATCACTGCATCATCACTGCATCATCACAGCATCATCACAGCATCATCCCTGCATCATCACTGCAGCATCACAGCATCATCACAGCGTCATCAAAGAATCATCACTGCATCATCACTGCATCATCACTGCATCAACACTTTGTCATAACAGCATCATCACAGCATCATCACTGCATCATCACTGCATCATCACAGCATCATCACTGCATCATCACTGTGTCATAACAACATCATCACTGCATCATCACTTCATCATCACAGCATCATCACAGCATCATCACACCATCATCACAGCATCATCACTGCAGCATCACACCATCATCACTGCATCATCACAGCATCATCACAGCATCATCACTGCAGCATCACAGCATCATCAGAACGTCTTCACAGCATCATCACAGCATCATCACTGCATCATCACTGCATCATCACAGTGTCATAACAGCATCATCACTGCATCATCACTGCATCATCACAGCATCCTCACTGCATCATCACTGCATCATCACTGCATCATCACACCATCATCACTGCATCATCACACCATCATCACTGCATCATCACAGCATCATCACTGCATCATCACAGCATCATCACTGCATCATCACTGTGTCATAACAGCATCACTGCATCATGACTTCATCATCACTTCATCATCACTGCATCATCACAGCATCATCACTGCATCATGACTGCATCATCACCGCATCATCACTGCATCATCACTGCATCGTCACAGCATTATCACAGTGTCATCACTGCGTCATCGCTGCATCATCACAGTATCATCACAGCATCATCACACCATCATCACACCATCATCACTGCATCATCACAGCATCATCATAACATCATCACTGCATCATTACTGCATCATCACAGCATCATCACTGCACCATCACAGCATCATCACTGCATCATCACTGCATCATCACTGCATCATCACTGTGTCATCACTGCGTCATCACTGTGTCATAACAGCATCATCACTGCATCATCACTTCATCATCACTGCATGATCACTGCATCATCACAGCATCATCACTGCATCATCACTGTGTCATAACAACATCATCACTGCATCATCACTTCATCATCAAAGCATCATCACAGCGTCATCAAAGCATCATCACTGCATCATCACTGCATCATCACTTTGTCATAACAGCATCATCAGAGCATCATCACTGCATCATCACAGCATCATCACTGCATCATCACTGCAGCATCACACCATCATCACAGCATCATCACTGCATCATCACTGCATCATCACAGCATCATCACTGCATCATCACTGCATCATCACTGCATCATCACACCATCATCACTGCATCATCACTGCATCATCACTGCATCATCACAGCATCATCACAGCATCATCACTGCAGCATCACAGCATCATCAGAACGTCTTCACAGCATCATCACAGCATCATCACTGCATCATCACTGCATCATCACAGTGTCATAACAGCATCATCACTGCATCATCACTGCATCATCACAGCATCCTCACTGCATCATCACTGCATCATCACTGCATCATCACACCATCATCACTGCATCATCACTGCATCATCACAGTATCATCACAGCATCATCACTGCATCATCACAGCATCATCACTGCATCATCACTGTGTCATAACAGCATCACTGCATCATGACTTCATCATCACTTCATCATCACTGCATCATCACAGCATCATCACTGCATCATGACTGCATCATCACCGCATCATCACTGCATCATTACAGCATCATCACTGCATCATCACCGCATCATCACCGCATCATCACACCATCATCACAGCGTCATCAAAGCATCATCAAAGCATCATCACTGCATCATCACTGCATCATCACAGCATCATCACAGCATCATCACTGCATCATCACAGCATCATCACTGCATCATCACCGCATCATCACAGCATCATCACAGCGTCATCAAAGCATCATCACTGCATCATCACTACATCATCACAGCATCATCACTGCATCATCACAGCATCATCACTGCATCATCACCGCATCATCACTGCATCATCACAAAATCATCACAAAATCACCACAGTGTCATCACAGCATCATCACTGCATCATCACTACATCATCACAGCATCATCACTGCATCATCACAGCATCATCACTGCATCATCACCGCATCATCACAGCATCATCACAGCGTCATCAAAGCATCATCAAAGCATCATCACTGCATCATCACTGCATCATCACAGCATCATCACACCATCACCACTGCATCATCACAACATCATCATCGCAGCGTCATCACTACATCAACACACCATCATCACTGCATCATCACAGCATCCTCACTGCATCACCACAGTGTCATCACAGCATCATCACTGCATCATCACTACATCATCACAGCATCCTCACTGCATCATCACAGCATCATCACTGCATCATCACAGCATCATCACAGCGTCATCAAAGCATCATCACTGCAGCATCACACCATCATCACTGCATCATCACAGCATCATCACTGCATCATCACTGTGTCATAACAGCATCATCACTGCATCATCACTGCATCATCACAGCTTCATCACAGCATCATCACTGCATCATCACAGCATCATCACTGCATCATCACAGCATCATCACAGCATCATCACTGCATCATCACAGCATCATCACTGCAGTATCACACCATCATCAATGCATCATCACAGCATCATCACAGCATCATCACTGCATCATCACTGCATCATCCCAGCATCATCCCAGCATCATCACTGCATCATCACACCATCACTGCATCATCACAGCATCATTACAGCATCATCACTACATCATCACTGCATCATCACACCATCATCACTGCATCATCACAGCATCATCACAGCATCATCATTGCATCATCACTGCATCATCATTGTGTCATAACAGCATCACTGCATCATGACTTCATCATGACTTCATCATCACTGCATCATCACAGCATCATCACAGCATCATCACTGCATCATCACTGAATCATCACACCATCATCACTGCATCATCACTGCATCATCACAGCATCATCACAGCATCATCACTGCATCATCACTGCATCATCACAGCATCATCACACCATCAACACACGGTCATCAAAGCATCATCATTGCATCATCACAGTATCATCACTGCATCATCACAAAATCACCACAGTCTCATAACAGCATCATCACTGCATCATCACTAAATCATCACAGCATCCTCACTGCATCATCACACCATCATCACTGCATCATCACTGCATCATCACACCATCATCACAGCGTCATCACTGCATCATCACTGCATCATCACAGCATCATCACTGCATCATCACTGCATCATCACTGTGTCATAACAGCATCACTGCATCATGACTTCATCATCACTGCATCATCACAGCATCCTCACTGCATCATCACAGCATCATCACTGCATCATCACAGCATCATCACAGCGTCATCAAAGCATCATCACTGCAGCATCACACCATTATCACTGCATCATCACAGCATCATCACTGCATCATCACTGTGTCATAACAGCATCATCACTGCATCATCACAGCTTCATCACAGCATCATCACAGCATCATCACAGCATCATCACTGCATCATCACTGTGTCATAACAGCATCATCACTGCATCATCACAGCTTCATCACAGCATCATCACAGCATCATCACAGCATCATCACTGCATCATCACAGCATCATTACAGCATCATCACTGCATAATCACTGCATCATCACACCATCATCACTGCATCATCACAGCATCATCACAGCATCATCATTGCATCATCACTACATCATCACTGTGTCATAACAGCATCACTGCATCATGACTTCATCATGACTTCATCATCACTGCATCATCACAGCATCATCACAGCATCATCACTGCATCATCACTGAATCATCACACCATCATCACTGCATCATCACTGCATCATCACAACATCATCACAGCATCATCACTGCATCATCACTGCATCATCACACCATCATCACTGCATCATCACTGCATCATCACAGCATCATCACTGCATCATCACTGGATCATCACTGTGTCATAACAGCATCACTGCATCATGACTTCATCATCACTGCATCATCACAGCATCATTACAGCATCATCACTGCATCATTACAGTATCATCACAGCATCATCACAGCATCATCACCGCATCATCACTGCATCGTCACAGCATCATCACAGTGTCATCACTGCATCATCACTGCATCATCACTGCATCGTCACAGCATCATCACAGTGTCATCACTGCATCATCACTGCATCATCACTGCATCATCACACCATCATCACACCATCATCATTGCATCATCACAGTATCATCACAAAATCACCACCGTGTCATCACAGCATCCTCACAGCATCATCACTGCATCATCACAGCATCATCACAGCATCATCACAGCATCATCACTGCATCATCACAGCATCATCACTGCATCATCACTCCATCATCACACCATCATCACACCATCATCACTACATCATCACAGCATCATCACTGCATCATCACTGCATCCTCACTGCATCATCACACCATCATCACTGCATCATCACAGCATCATCACAGTGTCATCAAAGCATCATCACTGCAGAATCACACCATCATCACTGCATCATCACAGCATCATCACAGCATCATCACTGCATCATCACTTCATCATCACAGCATCATCACAGCATCATCACACCATCATCACTGCATCATCACAGCATCATCACAGTGTCATCAAAGCATCATCACTGCAGAATCACACCATCATCACTGCATCATCACTTCATCATCACAGCATCATCACAGCATCATCACAGCATAATCACTGCATCATCACTGCAGCATCACACCATCATCACAGCATCATCACTGCATCATCACAGCATAATCACTGCATCATCACTGCATCATCACAGCATCCTCACTGCATCATCACTGCAGCATCACACCATCAACACTGCATCATCACAGCATCATCACTGCATCATCACAGCATCATTACAGCATCCTCACTGCATCATCACAGCATCATCACAGCATCATCACTGCATCATCACAGCATCATCACTGCATCATCACTGCGTCATCACTGTGTCATCACAGCATCATCACTTCATCATCACTGCATCATCACAGCATCATCACTGCATCATCACTGTGTCATCACAGCATCATCACTGCATCATCACTGCATCATCACTGCATCATCACACCATCATCACTGCATCATCACAGCATCATCACTGCATCATCACTGCATCATCACAGCATCATCACAGCATCATCACTGCAGCATCACAGCATCATCAGAACGTCTTCACAGCATCATCACAGCATCATCACTGCATCATCACTGCATCATCACAGTGTCATAACAGCATCATCAATGCATCATCACTGCATCATCACAGCATCATCACTGCATCATCACAGCATCATCACTGCATCATCACTGTGTCATAACAGCATCACTGCATCATGACTTCATCATCACTTCATCATCACTGCATCATCACAGCATCATCACTGCATCATGACTGCATCATCACTGCATCATCACTGCATCGTCACAGCATTATCACAGTGTCATCACTGCATAATCACTGCATCATCACAGTATCATCACAGCATCATGACTGCATCATCACCGCATCATCACTGCATCATCACTGCATCGTCACAGCATCATCACTGCATCATCACTGCATCATCAGAGCATCATCACACCATCAACACGACGGTCATCAAAGCATCATCATTGCATCATCACAGTATCATCACTGCATCATCACAAAATCATCACAAAATCACCACAGTGTCATCACAGCATCATCACTGCATCATCACTACATCATCACAGCATCCTCACTGCATCATCACAGCATCATCACCGCATCATCACAGCATCATCACAGCGTCATCAAAGCATCATCAAAGCATCATCACTGCATCATCACTGCATCATCACACCATCACCACTGCATCATCACAACATCATCATCGCAGCGTCATCACTACATCAACACACCATCATCACTGCATCATCACAGCATCCTCACTGCATCATCACAGCATCATCACTGCATCATCACTACATCATCACAGCATCATCACTGCATCATCACACCATCATCAATGCATCATCACTGCATCATCACAGCATCATCACTGCATCATCACTGGATCATCACTGTGTCATAACAGCATCACTGCATCATGACTTCATCATCACTGCATCATCACAGCATCATTACAGCATCATCACTGCATCATTACAGTATCATCACAGCATCATCACAGCATCATCACCGCATCATCACTGCATCGTCACAGCATCATCACAGTGTCATCACTGCATCATCACTGCATCATCACTGCATCGTCACAGCATCATCACAGTGTCATCACTGCATCATCACTGCATCATCACTGCATCATCACACCATCATCACACCATCATCATTGCATCATCACAGTATCATCACAAAATCACCACCGTGTCATCACAGCATCCTCACAGCATCATCACAGCATCATCACTGCATCATCACTGCATCCTCACTGCATCATCACACCATCATCACTGCATCATCACAGCATCATCACAGTGTCATCAAAGCATCATCACTGCAGAATCACACCATCATCACTGCATCATCACAGCATCATCACAGCATCATCACTGCATCATCACTTCATCATCACAGCATCATCACAGCATCATCACAGCATCATCACTGCATCATCACTTCATCATCACAGCATCATCACAGCATCATCACAGCATAATCACTGCATCATCACTGCAGCATCACACCATCATCACAGCATCATCACTGCATCATCACAGCATAATCACTGCATCATCACTGCATCATCACAGCATCCTCACTGCATCATCACTGCAGCATCACACCATCAACACTGCATCATCACAGCATCATCACTGCATCATCACAGCATCATTACAGCATCCTCACTGCATCATCACAGCATCATCACAGCATCATCACTGCATCATCACAGCATCATCACTGCATCATCACTGCGTCATCACTGTGTCATCACTTCATCATCACTGCATCATCACAGCATCATCACTGCATCATCACTGTGTCATCACAGCATCATCACTGCATCATCACTGCATCATCACTGCATCATCACACCATCATCACTGCATCATCACAGCATCATCACTGCATCATCACTGCATCATCACAGCATCATCACAGCATCATCACTGCAGCATCACAGCATCATCAGAACGTCTTCACAGCATCATCACAGCATCATCACTGCATCATCACTGCATCATCACAGTGTCATAACAGCATCATCAATGCATCATCACTGCATCATCACAGCATCATCACTGCATCATCACAGCATCATCACTGCATCATCACTGTGTCATAACAGCATCACTGCATCATGACTTCATCATCACTTCATCATCACTGCATCATCACAGCATCATCACTGCATCATGACTGCATCATCACTGCATCATCACTGCATCGTCACAGCATTATCACAGTGTCATCACTGCATAATCACTGCATCATCACAGTATCATCACAGCATCATGACTGCATCATCACCGCATCATCACTGCATCATCACTGCATCGTCACAGCATCATCACTGCATCATCACTGCATCATCAGAGCATCATCACACCATCAACACGACGGTCATCAAAGCATCATCATTGCATCATCACAGTATCATCACTGCATCATCACAAAATCATCACAAAATCACCACAGTGTCATCACAGCATCATCACTGCATCATCACTACATCATCACAGCATCCTCACTGCATCATCACAGCATCATCACCGCATCATCACAGCATCATCACAGCGTCATCAAAGCATCATCAAAGCATCATCACTGCATCATCACTGCATCATCACACCATCACCACTGCATCATCACAACATCATCATCGCAGCGTCATCACTACATCAACACACCATCATCACTGCATCATCACAGCATCCTCACTGCATCATCACAGCATCATCACTGCATCATCACAGCATCATCACATCGTCATCAAAGCATCATCACTGCAGCATCACACCATCATCACTGCATCATCACAGCATCATCACTGCATCATCACAGCTTCATCACAGCATCATCACAGCATCATCACAGCATCATCACTGCATCATCACAGCATCATCCCTGCATCATCACAGCATCATCACTGCATCATCACAGCATCATCACTGCATACTTACTGCATACTCACAGCATACTCACTGCATCATCACACCATCATCACTGCATCATCCCAGCATCATCACTGCATCATCACTGCATTATCACACAATCATCACTGCATCATCACAGCATCATTACAGCATCATCACTGCATCATCACTGCATCATCACACCATCATCACTGCATCATCACAGCATCATCACAGCATCATCATTGCATCATCACTGCATCATCATTGTGTCATAACAGCATCACTGCATCATGACTTCATCATGACTTCATCATCACTGCATCATCACAGCATCATCACAGCATCATCACATCATCATCACTGCATAATCACAGCATCATCACTGCATCATCACTGAATCATCACACCATCATCACTGCAGCATCACACCATCATCACTGCATCATCACTGCATCATCACAGCATCATCATTACATCATCACTGTATCATCACAGCATCATCACTGCATCATCACTGCATCATCACACCATAATCACTGCATCATCACAGCATCATTACAGCATCATCACTGCATCATCACAGCATCATCACAGCATCATCACTGCATCATCACAGTATCATCACAGCATCATCACTGCATCATCACACCATCATCACACCATAATCACTGCATCATCACAGCATCATCACAAAATCATCACTGCATAATTACTGCATCATCACAGCATCATCACTGCATCATCACAGCATCATCACTGCATCATCACTGCGTCATCACTGTGTCATCACACCATCATCACTGCATCATCACTGCATCATCACAGCATCATCACAGCATCATCACAGCATCATCACAGCATCATCACTGCATCATCACAGCATCATCACTGTGTCATAACAGCATCATCACTGCATCATCACTTCATCATCACTGCATCATCACTGCATCATCACTGCATCATCACTGCGTCATCACAGTGTCATCACAGCATCATCACTTCATCATCACAGCATCATCACTGCATCAGCACAGCATGATCACTGCATCATCACAGCATCATCACAGCATCATCACACCATCATCACTGCATCATCACTGTGTCATCACTGCATCATCACTGCATCATCACACCATCATCACTGCATCATCACTGCATCATCACTGCATCATCACACCATCATCACAGCATCATCACAGCATCATCACTGCAGCATCACAGCATCATCAGAACGTCTTCACAGCATCATCACTACATCATCACTGCATCATCACAGTGTCATAACAGCATCATCACTGCATCATCACAGCATCCTCACTGCATCATCACTGCATCATCACTGCATCATCACTGCATCCTCACTGCATCATCCCTGCATCATCACAGCATCATCACTGCATCATCACAGCATCATCACTGCATACTTACTGCATACTCACAGCATACTCACTGCATCATCACACCATCATCACTGCATCATCACAGCATCATCACTGCATCATCACTGCATCATCACTTCATCATCACTGCATCATCACAGCATCATCACTGCATCATCACAGTGTCATCACAGCATCATCACTGCATCATCACTGCATCATCACACCATCATCACTGCATGATCACAGCATCATCACAGCATCATCACTGCATCATCACAGCATCATCACTGCATCATCACTGCATCATCACACCATCATCATTACATCATCACTGCATCATTACAGCATCATCAGAGCATCATCACAGCATCATCACTGCATCATCACAGCATCATCAGAGCGTCCTCACAGCATCATCACTGCATCATCACTGCATCGTCACAGCATCATCACAGTGTCATCACTGCATCATCACAGCATCCTCTCTGCATCATTACACCATCATTACTGCATCATCACAGCATCATTACAGCTTACTCACTGCATCATCATAGCATGATCACTGCATAATCAGAGCATTATCACACCATCACCACTGTATCATAAGAACATCATCATCGCAGCGTCATCACTACATCAACACAGCGTCATCACTGCATCATCACAGTATCATCACAACATCATCACAGCATCATCCCTGCACCATCACTACATCATCACATCATCATACCACCATCACAGCATCATCAGTGCATCATCACTGCATCATCAGATAATCATCACAGCGTCATCACTGTGTCATCACAGCATCATCAGAGCGTCTTCACAGCATCATCACTGCATAATCACTGAATCATCAGAGCATCATCACACCATTAACACAGCGTCATCACAGCATCATCACTGCATCATCACAGTATCATCACAGCATCATCACAGCATCATCACACCATCATCACTGCATCATCACTGTGTCATCACTGCATCATCACTGCATCATCACACCATCATCACTGCATCATCACTGCATCATCACTGCATCATCACACCATCATCACAGCATCATCACAGCATCATCACTGCAGCATCACAGCATCATCAGAACGTCTTCACAGCATCATCACTACATCATCACTGCATCATCACAGTGTCATAACAGCATCATCACTGCATCATCACAGCATCCTCACTGCATCATCACTGCATCATCACTGCATCATCACTGCATCCTCACTGCATCATCCCTGCATCATCACAGCATCATCACTGCATCATCACAGCATCATCACTGCATACTTACTGCATACTCACAGCATACTCACTGCATCATCACACCATCATCACTGCATCATCACAGCATCATCACTGCATCATCACTGCATCATCACTTCATCATCACTGCATCATCACAGCATCATCACTGCATCATCACAGTGTCATCACAGCATCATCACTGCATCATCACTGCATCATCACACCATCATCACTGCATGATCACAGCATCATCACAGCATCATCACTGCATCATCACAGCATCATCACTGCATCATCACTGCATCATCACTGCATCATCACACCATCATCATTACATCATCACAGCATCATCACAGCATCATCACTGCATCATCACTGCATCATCACAGCATCATCACAGCGTCATCACAGCATCATCACAGCATCATCACTGCATCATCACTGCATCATCACTGTATCATCACTGCATCATCACTGTGTCATAAGAGCATCACTGCATCATGACTTCATCATGACTTCATCATCACTGCATCATCACAGCATCATCACAGCATCATCACTGCATCATCACAGTATCATCACAGCATCATCACTGCATCATCACCGCATCATCACTGCATCATCACTGCATCGTCACAGCATCATCACAGTGTCATCACTGCATAATCACTGCATCATCAGAGCATCATCACACCATCAACACACGGTCATCAAAGCATCATCATTGCATCATCACAGTATCATCACTGCATCATCACAAAATCATCACAAAATCACCACAGTGTCATCACAGCATCATCACTGCATCATCACTAAATCATCACAGCATCCTCACTGCATCATCACACCATCATCACTGCATCATCACTGCATCATTCCAGCATCATCACAGCGTCATCAAAGCATCATCACTGCATCATCACAGCATCATCACACCATCACCACTGCATCATCACAACATCATCATCGCAGCGTCATCACTACATCAACACATCATCATCACTGCATCATCACTGCATCATCACAGCATCCTCACTGCATCATCACACCATCATCACTGCATCATCACTGCATCATCACTGCATCATCACACCATCATCACAGCATCATCACAGCATCATCACTGCAGCATCACAGCATCATCAGAACGTCTTCACAGCATCATCACTGCATCATCACTGCATCATCACAGTGTCATAACAGCATCATCACTGCATCATCACAGCATCCTCACTGCATCATCACTGCATCATCACTGCATCCTCACTGCATCCTCACTGCATCATCCCTGCATCATCACAGCATCATCACTGCATCATCACAGCATCATCACTGCATACTTACTGCATACTCACAGCATACTCACTGCATCATCACACCATCATCACTGCATCATCACAGCATCATCACTGCATCATCACTGCATCATCACTGCATCATCACAGCATCATCACTGCATCATCACAGTTTCATCACAGCATCATCACTGCATCATCACTGCATCATCACTGCATCATCACACCATCATCACTGCATGATCACAGCATCATCACAGCATCATCACTGCATCATCACAGCATCATCACTGCATCATCACTGCATCATCACACCATCATCATTGCATCATCACAGCATCATCACAGCATCATCACTGCATCATCACTGCATCATCACTGCATCATCACAGCGTCATCACAGCATCATCACTGCATCATCACTGCATCATCACTGTATCATCACTGCATCATCACTGTGTCATAAGAGCATCACTGCATCATGACTTCATCATGACTTCATCATCACTGCATCATCACAGCATCATCACAGCATCATCACTGCATCATCACAGTATCATCACAGCATCATCACTGCATCATCACCGCATCATCACTGCATCATCACTGCATCGTCACAGCATCATCACAGTGTCATCACTGCATAATCACTGCATCATCAGAGCATCATCACACCATCAACACACGGTCATCAAAGCATCATCATTGCATCATCACAGTATCATCACTGCATCATCACAAAATCATCACAAAATCACCACAGTGTCATCACAGCATCATCACTGCATCATCACTAAATCATCACAGCATCCTCACTGCATCATCACACCATCATCACTGCATCATCACTGCATCATTCCAGCATCATCACAGCGTCATCAAAGCATCATCACTGCATCATCACAGCATCATCAAACCATCACCACTGCATCATCACAACATCATCATCGCAGCGTCATCACTACATCAACACATCATCATCACTGCATCATCACTGCATCATCACAGCATCCTCACTGCATCATCACACCATCATCACTGCATCATCACTGCATCATCACAGCATCATCACAGCATCATCACAGCATCATCACAGTATCATCACAGCATCATCACACCATCATCACAGCATCATCACAGCATCATCACAGCAGCATCACAGCATCATCAGAACGTCTTCACAGCATCATCACAGCATCATCACTTCATCATCACTAAATCATCACAGCATCCTCACTGCATCATCACAGCATCATCACAGCATCATCACTGCAGCATCACACCATCATCACAGCATCATCACTGCATCATCACTGCATCATCACAGCATCATCACTGCATCATCACTGTGTCATAACAACATCATCACTGCATCATCACTTCATCATCACAGCGTCATCAAAGCATCATCACTGCATCATCACTGCATCATCACTGCATCATCACTTTGTCATAACAGCATCATCACAGCATCATCACTGCATCATCACAGCATCATCACTGCATCATCACTGCATCATCACAGCATCATCACTGCATCATCACTGTGTCATCACACAATCATCACTGCATCATCACTGCATCATCACAGCATCATCACAGCGTCATCAAAGCATCATCACTGCATCATCACTGCATCATCACTTTGTCATAACAGCATCATCACAGCATCATCACTGCATAGTCACAGCATCATCACATCATCACAGCATCATCACTGCATCATCACTGCATCATCACTGCATCATCACAGCATCATCACAGAATCCTCACTGCATCAGCACACCATCATCACTGCATCATCACTGCATCATCACAGCATCATCACAGCATCATCACACCATCATAACTGCATCATCACACCATCATCACAGCATCATCACAGCATCATCACTGCATCATCACAGCATCATCACTGTGTCATAACAGCATCATCGCTGCATCATCACTGCATCATCACTGCATCATCACAGCATCATCACAGCATCATAGCTTCATCATCACAGTATCATCACAGCATCATCACACCATCATCACTGCATCATCACTGCATCATCACTGCATACTCACTGCATCATCACAGCATCATCACAGCGTCATAACAGCATCATCACAGCATCATCATAACATCATCACTGCATCATCACTGCATCATTACTGCATCATCACAGCATCATCACTGCACCATCACAGCATCATCACTGCATCATCACTGCATCATCACTGTGTCATCACTGCGTCATCACTGTGTCATAACAGCATCATCACTGCATCATCACTTCATCATCACTGCATCATCACTGCATCATCACAGCATCATCACTGCATCATCACAGTGTCATCACAGCATCATCACTGCATCATCACAGTATCATCACAGCATCATCACTGCATCATCACTGCATCGACACACCATCATCACTTCATCATCACTGCATCATCACTGCATCATCACAGCATCATCACTGCATCATCACTGCATCATCACACCATCATCATTGCATCATCACAGCATCATCACAGCATCATCACTGCGTCATCACTGCATCATCACAGCATCATCACAGCGTCATAACAGCATCATCACAGCATCATCACTGCATCATCACTGCATACTCACTGCATCATCACACCATCATCACTGTGTCATAAGAGCATCACTGCATCATGACTTCATCATGACTTCATCATGACTTCATCATCACTGCATCATCACTGCATCATCACTGCAGCATCACACCATCATCACTGCATCATCACAGCATCATCATTACATCATCACTGTATCATCACTGCATCATCACTGCGTCATCACAGCATCATCATTTCATCATCACTGCATCATCACAGCATCATCACAGCATCATCACTGCATCATCACTGAGTCATCACAGCATCATCACTGCATCATCACAGAATCCTCACTGCATCATCACACCATCATCAGTGCATCATCACTGCATCATCACAGCATCCTCACTGCATCATCACACCATCATCACTGCATCATCACTGCATCATCACACCATCATCACAGCATCATCACAGCATCATCACTGCATCATCACTGCATCCTCACTGCATCATCCCTGCATCATCACAGCATCATCACTGCATCATCACAGCATCATCACTGCATACTCACTGCATACTCACTGCATCATCACACCATCATCACTGCATCATCACAGCATCATCACTGCATCATCACTGCATCATCACTGTGTCATAACAGCATCATCACTGCATCATCACTTCATCCTCACTGCATCATCACTGCATCATCACAGCATCATCACTGCATCATCACAGTGTCATCACAGCATCATCACTGCATCATCACTGCATCATCACTGCATCATCACACCATCATCAAAGCATCATCACAGCGTCATCACAGCATCATCACAGCATCATCACTGCATCATCACTGCATCATCACTGTATCATCACTGCATCATCACTGTGTCATAAGAGCATCACTGCATCATGACTTTATCATGACTTCATCATCACTGCATCATCACAGCATCATCACAGCATCATCACTGCATCATCACAGTATCTTCACAGCATCATCACAGCATCATCACTGCATCATCACAGTATCATCACTGCATCATCACAAAATCATCACAAAATCACCACAGTGTCATAACAGCATCATCACTGCATCATCACTAAATCATCACAGCATCCTCACTGCATCATCACACCATCATCACTGCATCATCACTGCATCATCACAGCATCATCAAAGCGTCATCAAAGCATCATCACTGCATCATCACAGCATCATCACTGCATCATCACTGCATCATCACTGTGTCATAACAGCATCACTGCATCATGACTTCATCATCACTGCATCATCACAGCATCCTCACTGCATCATCACAGCATCATCACTGCATCATCACAGCATCATCACAGCGTCATCAAAGCATCATCACTGCAGCATCACACCATTATCACTGCATCATCACAGCATCATCACTGCATCATCACTGTGTCATAACAGCATCATCACTGCATCATCACAGCTTCATCACAGCATCACCACAGCATCATCACAGCATCATCACTGCATCATCACTGTGTCATAAGAGCATCAACACTGCATCATCACAGCTTCATCACAGCATCATCACAGCATCATCACTGCATCATCACAGCATCATCACAGCATCATCACTGCATCATCACAGCATCATCACTGCATCATCATTGAATCATCACTGCATCATCAGAGCATCATTACAGCATCATCACTGCATAATCACTGCATCATCACACCATCATCACTGCATCATCACAGCATCATCACAGCATCATCATTGCATCATCACTGCATCATCACTGTGTCATAAGAGCATCACTGCATCATGACTTCATCATGACTTCATCATCACTGCATCATCACTGCATCATCACTGCATCATCACTGCATCATCACACCATCATCACTGCATCATCACAGTATCATCAGAGCATCATCACTGCATCATCACCGCATCATCACTGCATCATCACTGCATCGTCACAGCATCATCACATTGTCATCACTGCATAATCACTGCATCATCAGAGCATCATCACACCATCAACACACGGTCATCAAAGCATCATCATTGCATCATCAATGTATCATCACTGCATCATCACAAAATCATCACAGTATCATCACAGCATCATCACAGCATCATCACAGCATCATCACAGCATCATCACTGCAGCATCACAGCATCATCAGAACGTCTTCACAGCATCATCACAGAATCATCTCTGCATCATCACTGCATCATCACTGCATCATCACAGCATCATCACTGCATCATCACAGCGTCATCAAAGCATCCTCACTGCATCATCACAGCATCATCACAGCATCATCCCTGCATCATCACTGCAGCATGACACCATGATCACTGCATCATCACTGCATCATCACAGCATCATCACAGCATCATCCCTGCATCATCACTGCAGCATCACAGCATAACCACAGCGTCATCAAAGCATCATCACCGCATCATCACTGCATCATCACTTTGTCATAACAGCATCATCACAGCATCATCACTGCATCAACACTGCATCATCACAGCATCATCACTGCATCATCACTGTGTCATAACAACATCATCACTGCATCATCACTTCATCATCACAGCATCATCACAGCATCATCACTGCATCATCACTGCAGCATCACACCATCATCACTGCATCATCACAGCATCATCACAGCATCATCACTGCATCATCACAGTGTCATCACTGCATCATCACTGCATCGTCACAGCATCATCACAGTGTCATCACTGCATCATCACTGCATCATCACTGCATCATCACACCATCATCACACCATCATCATTGCATCATCACAGTATCATCACAAAATCACCACAGTGTCATCACAGCATCCTCACTGCATCATCAAACCATCATCACTGCATCGTCACAGCATCATCACACTGTCATCACTGCATCATCACTGCATCGTCACAGCATCATCACAGTGTCATCACTGCATCATCACTGCATCATCACTGCATCATCACACCATCATCATTGCATCATCACAGTATCATCACTGGATCATCACTGTGTCATAACAGCATCACTGCATCATGACTTCATCATCACAGCATCATCACAGCATCATCACTGCAGCATCATTACAGCATCATCACTGCATCATTACAGTATCATCACAGCATCATCACTGCATCATCACCGCATCATCACTGCATCGTCACAGCATCATCACAGTGTCATCACTGCATCATCACTGCATCATCACTGCATCATCACTGCATCATCACACCATCATCATTGCATCATCACAGTATCATCACAAAATCACCACAGTGTCATCACAGCATCCTCACTGCATCATCACACCATCATCACTGCATCATCACAGCATCCTCACTGCATCATCACTGCATACTCACTGCATACTCACTGCATACTCACTGCATCATCACACCATCATCACTGTATCATCACAGCATCATCACTGCATCATCGCAGCATCATCACTGCATCATCACTGTGTCATAACAGCATCACTGCATCATGACTTCATCATGACTTCATCATCACTGCATCATCACACCATCATCACTGCATCATGACTGCATCATCACTGCATCATCACTGCATCATCACTGCATCGTCACAGCATTATCACAGTGTCATCACTGCATAATCACTGCATCATCACAGTATCATCACAGCATCATGACTGCATCATCACCGCATCATCACTGCATCATCACTGCATCGTCACAGCATTATCACAGTGTCATCACTGCATAATCACTGCATCATCAGAGCATCATCACACCATCAACACGACGGTCATCAAAGCATCATCATTGCATCATCACAGTATCATCACTGCATAATCACAAAATCATCACAAAATCACCACAGTGTCATCACAGCATCATCACTGCATCATCACTACATCATCACAGCATCCTCACTGCATCATCACAGCATCATCACTGCATCATCACCGCATCATCACAGCATCATCACAGCGTCATCAAAGCATCATCAAAGCATCATCACTGCATCATCACTGCATCATCACAGCATCATCACACCATCACCACTGCATCATCACAACATCATCATCGCAGCGTCATCACTACATCAACACACCATCATCACTGCATCATCACAGCATCCTCACTGCATCACCACAGTGTCATCACAGCATCATCACTGCATCATCACTACATCATCACAGCATCCTCACTGCATCATAACAGCATCATCACTGCATCATCACAGCATCATCACAGCGTCATCAAAGCATCATCACTGCAGCATCACACCATCATCACTGCATCATCACAGCATCATCACTGCATCATCACTGTGTCATAACAGCATCATCACTGCATCATCACTGCATCATCACAGCTTCATCACAGCATCATCACAGCATCATCACAGCATCATCACTGCATCATCACAGCATCATCACAGCATCATCACTGCATCATCACAGCATCATCACTGCAGCATCACACCATCATCACTGCATCATCACAGCATCATCACAGCATCATCACTGCATCATCACAGCATCATTACAGCATCATCACTGCATCATCACTGCATCATCACACCATCATCACTGCATCATCACAGCATCATCACAGCATCATCATTGCATCATCACTACATCATCATTGTGTCATAACAGCATCACTGCATCATGACTTCATCATGACTTCATCATCACTGCATCATCACAGCATCATCACAGCATCATCACTGCATCATCACTGCATAATCACAGCATCATCACTGCATCATCACTGCATCATCACACCATCATCACTGCATCATCACAGCATCATCACTGCATCATCACAGCAGCATCACAGCGTCATCACAGCATCATCACAGCATCATCACTGCATCATCACTGCATCATCACTGTATCATCACTGCATCATCACTGTGTCATAAGAGCATCACTGAATCATGACTTCATCATGACTTCATCATGACTTCATCATCACTGCATCATCACTGCATCATCACACCATCATCACTGCATCATCACAGTATCATCACAGCATCATCACTGCATCATCACCGCATCATCACTGCATCATCACTGCAACGTCACAGCATCATCACAGTGTCATCACTGCATAATCACTGCATCATCAGAGCATCATCACACCATCAACACACGGTCATCAAAACATCATCATTGCATCATCACAGTATCATCACTGCATCATCACAAAATCATCACAAAATCACCACAGTGTCATAACAGCATCATAACTGCATCATCACAGCATCATCGCTGCATCCTCACTGCATCATCACACCATCATCACTGCATCATCACTGCATCATCACAGCATCATCACAGCGTAATCAAAGCATCATCACTGCATCATCACAGCATCATCACACCATCACTGCATCATCACAACATCATCATCGCAGCGTCATCACTACATCAACACTGCATCATCACAGCATCATCAATGCATCATCACAGCATCCTCACTGCATCATCACACCATCATCACTGCATCATCACTGCATCATCACAGCATCATCACAGCATCATCACTGCATCATCACAGTATCATCACAGCATCATCACACCATCATCACAGCATCATCACAGCATCATCAGAAGGTCTTCACAGCATCATCACAGAATCATCTCTGCATCATCACTGCATCATCACAGCATCATCACAGCATACTCACTGCATCATCACACCATCATCACTGCATCATCACTGCATCATCACAGCGTCATCAAAGCATCATCACTGCATCATCACAGCATCATCACTGCATCATCACAGCATCATCACTGCATCATCACTGCAGCATGACACCATCATCACAGCATCATCAATGCATCATCACTGCATCATCACAGCATCATCACAGCATCATCCCTGCATCATCACTGCAGCATCACAGCATCATCACAGCGTCATCAAAGCATCATCACTGCATCATCACTGCATCATCACTGCATCATCACTTTGTCATAACAGCATCATCACTGCATCATCACTGCATCATCACAGCATCATCACTGCATCATCACTTTGTCATAACAACATCATCACTGCATCATCACTTCATCATCACAGCATCATCACACCATCATCACTGCATCATCACAGCATCCTCACTGCATCATCACACCATCATCACTGCATCGTCACTGCATCATCACAGCATCATCACAGCATCATCACAGCATCATCACTGCATCATCACTCCATCATCACACCATCATCACACCATCATCACTGCATCATCACAGCATCATCACTGCATCATCACAGCATCCTCACTGCATCATCACACCATCATCACTGCATCATCACAGCATCATCACAGTGTCATAAAAGCATCATCACTGCAGAATCACACCATCATCACTGCATCATCACAGCATCATCACAGCATCATCACTGCATCATCACTTCATCATCACTGCAGCATCACACCATCATCACAGCATCATCACTGCATCATCACAGCATCATCACTGCATCATCACTGTGTCATAACAACATCATCACTGCATCATCACTGCATCATCACAGCATCATCACTGCATCATCACTGCAGCATCACACCATCATCAGAGCATCATCACTGCATCATCACTGCATCATCACAGCATCATCACTGCATCATCACTGTGTCATCACACAATCATCACTGCATCATCACTGCATCATCACAGCATCATCACAGCGTCATCAAAGCATCATCACTGCATCATCACAGCATCATCACTGCATCATCACTTTGTCATAACAGCATCATCACAGCATCATCACTGCATAGTCACAGCATCATCACAGCATCATCACAGCATCATCACTGCATCATCACTGCATCATCACAGCATCATCACAGAATCCTCACTGCATCATCACACCATCATCACTGCATCATCACTGCATCATCACAGCATCATCACAGCATCATCACACCATCATAACTGCATCATCACACCATCATCACAGCATCATCACAGCATCATCACTGCATCATCACTGCATCATCACTGTGTCATAACAGCATCATCACTGCATCATCACTTCATCATCACTGCATCATCACTGCATCATCACAGCATCATCACAGCATCATCGCTGCATCATCACAGTATCATCACAGCATCATCACACCATCATCACATCATCATCACTGCATCATCACAGCATCATCATAACATCATCACTGCATCATCACTGCACCATCACAGCATCATCACTGAATCATCACTGCATCATCACTGCGTCATCACTGCGTCATCACTGTGTCATAACAGCATCATCACTGCATCATCACTTCATCATCACTGCATCATCACTGCATCATCACAGCATCATCACTGCATCATCACAGTGTCATCACAGCATCATCACTGCATCATCAGAGTATCATCACAGCATCATCACTGCATCATCACTGCATCGACACACCATCATCACTTCATCACCACTGCATCATCACTGCATCATCACAGCATCATCACTGCATCATCACTGCATCTTCACACCATCATCATTGCATCATCACAGCATCATCACAGCATCATCACTGCATCATCACTGCATCATCACTGCATACTCACTGCATCATCACAGCGTCATAACAGCATCATCACAGCATCATCACTGCATCATCACTGCATACTCACTGCATCATCACACCATCATCACTATGTCATAAGAGCATCACTGCATCATGACTTCATCATGACTTCATCATGACTTCATCATCACTGCATCATCACTGCATCATCACAGCATCATCATTACATCATCACTGTATCATCACAGCATCATCAATGCATCATCACTGCATCATCACACCATAATCACTGCATCATCACAGCATCATTACAGCATCATCACTGCATCATCACAGCATTATCACAGCATCATCACTGCATCATCACAGTATCATCACAGCATCATCACTGCATCATCACACAATCATCACACCATAATCACTGCATCATCACAGCATCATCACAACATCATCACTGCATCATCACTGCATCATTACTGCATCATCACAGCATCATCACTGCATCACCACAGCATCATCACTGCGTCATCACAGCATCATCACTTCATCATCACTGCATCATCACAGCATCCTCACTGCATCATCACACCATCATCACTGCATCATCACTGCATCATCACAGCATCATCACAGCATCCTCACTGCATCATCACACCATCATCACTGCATCATCACACCATCATCACAGCATCATCACAGCATCATCACTGTGTCATAACAGCATCGTCACTGTGTCATAACAGCATCATCACTGCATCATCACTTCATCATCACTGCATCATCACTGCATCATCACTGCATCATCACTGCATCATCACTGCGTCATCACTGTGTCATCACAGCATCATCACTTCATCATCACTTCATCATCACTGCATCATCACAGCATCATCACTGCATCATCACAGCATCATCACTGCATCATCACACCATCATCACTGCATCATCACTGTGTCATCACTGCATCATCACTGCATCATCACTGCATCATCACACCATCATCACAGCATCATCACAGCATCATCACTGCAGCATCACAGCATCATCAGAACGTCTTCACAGCATCATCACTGCATCATCACCGCGTCATCACTGCATCGTCACAGCATCATCACAGTGTCATCACTGCATCATCACTGCATCATCACTGCATCGTCACAGCATCATCACAGTGTCATCACTGCTTCATCACTGCATCATCCCTGCATCATTACAGCATCATCACTGCATCATCACAGCATCATCACTGCATACTCACTGCATACTCACTGCATCATCACACCATCATCACTGCATCATCACTGCATCATCACAGCATCATCACAGCATCCTCACTGCATCATCACACCATCATCACTGCATCATCACAGTATTATCACAGCATCATCACAGCGTCATCAAAGCATCATCACTGCATCATCACTGCATCATCACAGCATCATCACTGCATCATCACTGCATCATCACAGCATCCTCACTGCATCATTACACCATCATTACTGCATCATCACAGCATCATTACAGCTTACTCACTGCATCATCATAGCATGATCACTGCATAATCAGAGCATTATCACACCATCACCACTGTATCATAAGAACATCATCATCGCAGCGTCATCACTACATCAACACAGCGTCATCACTGCATCATCACAGTATCATCACAACATCATCACAGCATCATCCCTGCACAATCACTACATCATCACATCATCATACCACCATCACAGCATCATCAGTGCATCATCACTGCATCATCAGATAATCATCACAGCGTCATCACTGTGTCATCACAGCATCATCAGAGCGTCTTCACAGAATCATCACACCATCATCACTGCATCGTCACAGCATCATCACAGTGTCATCACAGCATCATCACTGCATAATCACTGCATCATCAGAGCATCATCACACCATTAACACAGCGTCATCACAGCATCATCACTGCATCATCACAGTATCATCACTGCATCATTACAAAATCATCACAAAATCACAACAGTGACATCACAGCATCATCACTGCATAATCACTGCATCATCACAGCAATATATCAGCATCATCACAGCATGATCACTGCATCATCACTGCATCATCACAGCATCCTCAATGCATCATCACACCATCATCACTGCATCATCACAGTATTATCACAGCATCATCACAGCGTCATTAAAGCATCATCACTGCATCATCACAGCATCATCAGAGCGTCTTCACAGAATCATCACAGCATCATCACTGCATCATGACAGCATCATCACTGCATCATCACACCATCATCACAGCATCATCACTGCATCATCACTGCATCATCACAGCATCATCACTGCATCATCACACCATCATCACTGCATCATCACAGCATCATCACAGCATCATCACTGCATCATCACTGCATCATCACAGCATCATCACTGCATCATCACTGCATCATCACACCATCATCAAACCATCATCACTACATCATCATTGCATCATCACAGTATCATCACTGCATCATCACAAAATCATCACAAAATCACCAAAGTGTCATCAAAGCATCATCACTGCATAATCACTGCATCATCACAGCATTATATCAGCATCATCACAGCATCATCACTGCATCATCACAGTATCATCACTGCATCATCACTGTGTCATAACAGCATCATCACTGCATCATCACTGCATCATCACAGCTTCATCACAGCATCATCACAGCATCATCACAGCATCATCACTGCATCATCACAGCATCATCACAGCATCATCACTGCATCATCACAGCATCATCACTGCAGCATCACACCATCATCACTGCATCATCACAGCATCATCACAGCATCATCACTGCATCATCACAGCATCATTACAGCATCATCACTGCATCATCACTGCATCATCACACCATCATCACTGCATCATCACAGCATCATCACAGCATCATCATTGCATCATCACTACATCATCATTGTGTCATAACAGCATCACTGCATCATGACTTCATCATGACTTCATCATCACTGCATCATCACAGCATCACCACAGCATCATCACTGCATCATCACTGCATAATCACAGCATCATCACTGCATCATCACTGCATCATCACACCATCATCACTGCATCATCACAGCATCATCACTGCATCATCACAGCAGCATCACAGCGTCATCACAGCATCATCACAGCATCATCACTGCATCATCACTGCATCATCACTGTATCATCACTGCATCATCACTGTGTCATAAGAGCATCACTGAATCATGACTTCATCATGACTTCATCATGACTTCATCATCACTGCATCATCACTGCATCATCACACCATCATCACTGCATCATCACAGTATCATCACAGCATCATCACTGCATCATCACCGCATCATCACTGCATCATCACTGCAACGTCACAGCATCATCACAGTGTCATCACTGCATAATCACTGCATCATCAGAGCATCATCACACCATCAACACACGGTCATCAAAACATCATCATTGCATCATCACAGTATCATCACTGCATCATCACAAAATCATCACAAAATCACCACAGTGTCATAACAGCATCATAACTGCATCATCACAGCATCATCGCTGCATCCTCACTGCATCATCACACCATCATCACTGCATCATCACTGCATCATCACAGCATCATCACAGCGTAATCAAAGCATCATCACTGCATCATCACAGCATCATCACACCATCACTGCATAATCACAACATCATCATCGCAGCGTCATCACTACATCAACACTGCATCATCACAGCATCATCAATGCATCATCACAGCATCCTCACTGCATCATCACACCATCATCACTGCATCATCACTGCATCATCACAGCATCATCACAGCATCATCACTGCATCATCACAGTATCATCACAGCATCATCACACCATCATCACAGCATCATCACAGCATCATCACAGCATCATCAGAAGGTCTTCACAGCATCATCACAGAATCATCTCTGCATCATCACTGCATCATCACAGCATCATCACAGCATACTCACTGCATCATCACACCATCATCACTGCATCATCACTGCATCATCACAGCGTCATCAAAGCATCATCACTGCATCATCACAGCATCATCACTGCATCATCACAGCATCATCACTGCATCATCACTGCAGCATGACACCATCATCACAGCATCATCAATGCATCATCACTGCATCATCACAGCATCATCACAGCATCATCCCTGCATCATCACTGCAGCATCACAGCATCATCACAGCGTCATCAAAGCATCATCACTGCATCATCACTGCATCATCACTGCATCATCACTTTGTCATAACAGCATCATCACTGCATCATCACTGCATCATCACAGCATCATCACTGCATCATCACTTTGTCATAACAACATCATCACTGCATCATCACTTCATCATCACAGCATCATCACACCATCATCACTGCATCATCACAGCATCCTCACTGCATCATCACACCATCATCACTGCATCGTCACTGCATCATCACAGCATCATCACAGCATCATCACTGCATCATCACTCCATCATCACACCATCATCACACCATCATCACTGCATCATCACAGCATCATCACTGCATCATCACAGCATCCTCACTGCATCATCACACCATCATCACTGCATCATCACAGCATCATCACAGTGTCATAAAAGCATCATCACTGCAGAATCACACCATCATCACTGCATCATCACAGCATCATCACAGCATCATCACTGCATCATCACTTCATCATCACTGCAGCATCACACCATCATCACAGCATCATCACTGCATCATCACAGCATCATCACTGCATCATCACTGTGTCATAACAACATCATCACTGCATCATCACTGCATCATCACAGCATCATCACTGCATCATCACTGCAGCATCACACCATCATCAGAGCATCATCACTGCATCATCACTGCATCATCACAGCATCATCACTGCATCATCACTGTGTCATCACACAATCATCACTGCATCATCACTGCATCATCACAGCATCATCACAGCGTCATCAAAGCATCATCACTGCATCATCACAGCATCATCACTGCATCATCACTTTGTCATAACAGCATCATCACAGCATCATCACTGCATAGTCACAGCATCATCACAGCATCATCACAGCATCATCACTGCATCATCACTGCATCATCACAGCATCATCACAGAATCCTCACTGCATCATCACACCATCATCACTGCATCATCACTGCATCATCACAGCATCATCACAGCATCATCACACCATCATAACTGCATCATCACACCATCATCACAGCATCATCACAGCATCATCACTGCATCATCACTGCATCATCACTGTGTCATAACAGCATCATCACTGCATCATCACTTCATCATCACTGCATCATCACTGCATCATCACAGCATCATCACAGCATCATCGCTGCATCATCACAGTATCATCACAGCATCATCACACCATCATCACATCATCATCACTGCATCATCACAGCATCATCATAACATCATCACTGCATCATCACTGCATCATTACTGCATCATCACAGCATCATCACTGCACCATCACAGCATCATCACTGAATCATCACTGCATCATCACTGCGTCATCACTGCGTCATCACTGTGTCATAACAGCATCATCACTGCATCATCACTTCATCATCACTGCATCATCACTGCATCATCACAGCATCATCACTGCATCATCACAGTGTCATCACAGCATCATCACTGCATCATCAGAGTATCATCACAGCATCATCACTGCATCATCACTGCATCGACACACCATCATCACTTCATCACCACTGCATCATCACTGCATCATCACAGCATCATCACTGCATCATCACTGCATCTTCACACCATCATCATTGCATCATCACAGCATCATCACAGCATCATCACTGCATCATCACTGCATCATCACTGCATACTCACTGCATCATCACAGCGTCATAACAGCATCATCACAGCATCATCACTGCATCATCACTGCATACTCACTGCATCATCACACCATCATCACTATGTCATAAGAGCATCACTGCATCATGACTTCATCATGACTTCATCATGACTTCATCATCACTGCATCATCACTGCATCATCACAGCATCATCATTACATCATCACTGTATCATCACAGCATCATCAATGCATCATCACTGCATCATCACACCATAATCACTGCATCATCACAGCATCATCACTGCATCATCACTGCATCATCACAGCATTATCACAGCATCATCACTGCATCATCACAGTATCATCACAGCATCATCACTGCATCATCACACAATCATCACACCATAATCACTGCATCATCACAGCATCATCACAACATCATCACTGCATCATCACTGCATCATTACTGCATCATCACAGCATCATCACTGCATCACCACAGCATCATCACTGCGTCATCACAGCATCATCACTTCATCATCACTGCATCATCACAGCATCATCACTGCATCATCACTGTGTCATCACAGCATCATCACTGCATCATCACAGCATCCTCACTGCATCATCACACCATCATCACTGCATCATCACTGCATCATCACAGCATCATCACAGCATCCTCACTGCATCATCACACCATCATCACTGCATCATCACACCATCATCACTGCATCATCACACCATCATCACAGCATCATCACAGCATCATCACTGTGTCATAACAGCATCGTCACTGTGTCATAACAGCATCATCACTGCATCATCACTGCATACTCACTGCATCATCACACCATCATCACTGCATCATCACTGCATCATCACTGCGTCATCACTGTGTCATCACAGCATCATCACTTCATCATCACTTCATCATCACTGCATCATCACAGCATCATCACTGCATCATCACAGCATCATCACTGCATCATCACACCATCATCACTGCATCATCACTGTGTCATCACTGCATCATCACTGCATCATCACTGCATCATCACACCATCATCACAGCATCATCACTGCAGCATCACAGCATCATCAGAACGTCTTCACAGCATCATCACTGCATCATCACCGCGTCATCACTGCATCGTCACAGCATCATCACAGTGTCATCACTGCATCATCACTGCATCATCACTGCATCGTCACAGCATCATCACAGTGTCATCACTGCTTCATCACTGCATCATCCCTGCATCATTACAGCATCATCACTGCATCATCACAGCATCATCACTGCATACTCACTGCATACTCACTGCATCATCACACCATCATCACTGCATCATCACTGCATCATCACAGCATCATCACAGCATCCTCACTGCATCATCACACCATCATCACTGCATCATCACAGTATTATCACAGCATCATCACAGCGTCATCAAAGCATCATCACTGCATCATCACTGCATCATCACAGCATCATCACTGCATCATCACTGCATCATCACAGCATCCTCACTGCATCATTACACCATCATTACTGCATCATCACAGCATCATTACAGCTTACTCACTGCATCATCATAGCATGATCACTGCATAATCAGAGCATTATCACACCATCACCACTGTATCATAAGAACATCATCATCGCAGCGTCATCACTACATCAACACAGCGTCATCACTGCATCATCACAGTATCATCACAACATCATCACAGCATCATCCCTGCACCATCACTACATCATCACATCATCATACCACCATCACAGCATCATCAGTGCATCATCACTGCATCATCAGATAATCATCACAGCGTCATCACTGTGTCATCACAGCATCATCAGAGCGTCTTCACAGAATCATCACACCATCATCACTGCATCGTCACAGCATCATCACAGTGTCATCACAGCATCATCACTGCATAATCACTGCATCATCAGAGCATCATCACACCATTAACACAGCGTCATCACAGCATCATCACAGCATCATCACAGCATCATCACTGCATCATTACAAAATCATCACAAAATCACAACAGTGACATCACAGCATCATCACTGCATAATCACTGCATCATCACAGCAATATATCAGCATCATCACAGCATGATCACTGCATCATCACTGCATCATCACAGCATCCTCAATGCATCATCACACCATCATCACTGCATCATCACAGTATTATCACAGCATCATCACAGCGTCATTAAAGCATCATCACTGCATCATCACAGCATCATCAGAGCGTCTTCACAGAATCATCACAGCATCATCACTGCATCATGACAGCATCATCACTGCATCATCACACCATCATCACAGCATCATCACTGCATCATCACAGCATCATCACAGCATCATCACAGCATCATCACAGCATCATCACTGCATCATCACAGCATCATCACTGTGTCATAACAGCATCATCACTGCATCATCACTTCATCATCACTGCATCATCACTGCATCATCACTGCATCATCACTGCGTCATCACAGTGTCATCACAGCATCATCACTTCATCATCACAGCATCATCACTGCATCAGCACAGCATCATCACTGCATCATCACAGCATCATCACAGCATCATCACACCATCATCACTGCATCATCACTGTGTCATCACTGCATCATCACTGCATCATCACACCATCATCACTGCATCATCACTGCATCATCACTGCATCATCACACCATCATCACAGCATCATCACAGCATCATCACTGCAGCATCACAGCATCATCAGAACGTCTTCACAGCATCATCACTGCATCATCACTGCATCATCACAGTGTCATAACAGCATCATCACTGCATCATCACAGCATCCTCACTGCATCATCACTGCATCATCACTGCATCATCACTGCATCCTCACTGCATCATCCCTGCATCATCACAGCATCATCACTGCATCATCACAGCATCATCACTGCATACTTACTGCATACTCACAGCATACTCACTGCATCATCACACCATCATCACTGCATCATCACAGCATCATCACAGCATCATCACTGCATCATCACTTCATCATCACTGCATCATCACAGCATCATCACTGCATCATCACAGTGTCATCACAGCATCATCACTGCATCATCACTGCATCATCACACCATCATCACTGCATGATCACAGCATCATCACAGCATCATCACTGCATCATCACAGCATCATCACTGCATCATCACTGCATCATCACACCATCATCATTACATCATCACAGCATCATCACAGCATCATCACTGCATCATCACTGCATCATCACAGCATCATCACAGCGTCATCACAGCATCATCACAGCATCATCACTGCATCATCACTGCATCATCACTGTATCATCACTGCATCATCACTGTGTCATAAGAGCATCACTGCATCATGACTTCATCATGACTTCATCATCACTGCATCATCACAGCATCATCACAGCATCATCACTGCATCATCACAGTATCATCACAGCATCATCACTGCATCATCACCGCATCATCACTGCATCATCACTGCATCGTCACAGCATCATCACAGTGTCATCACTGCATAATCACTGCATCATCAGAGCATCATCACACCATCAACACACGGTCATCAAAGCATCATCATTGCATCATCACAGTATCATCACTGCATCATCACAAAATCATCACAAAATCACCACAGTGTCATCACAGCATCATCACTGCATCATCACTAAATCATCACAGCATCCTCACTGCATCATCACACCATCATCACTGCATCATCACTGCATCATTCCAGCATCATCACAGCGTCATCAAAGCATCATCACTGCATCATCACAGCATCATCACACCATCACCACTGCATCATCACAACATCATCATCGCAGCGTCATCACTACATCAACACATCATCATCACTGCATCATCACTGCATCATCACAGCATCCTCACTGCATCATCACACCATCATCACTGCATCATCACTGCATCATCACTGCATCATCACACCATCATCACAGCATCATCACAGCATCATCACTGCAGCATCACAGCATCATCAGAACGTCTTCACAGCATCATCACTGCATCATCACTGCATCATCACAGTGTCATAACAGCATCATCACTGCATCATCACAGCATCCTCACTGCATCATCACTGCATCATCACTGCATCATCACTGCATCCTCACTGCATCATCCCTGCATCATCACAGCATCATCACTGCATCATCACAGCATCATCACTGCATACTTACTGCATACTCACAGCATACTCACTGCATCATCACACCATCATCACTGCATCATCACAGCATCATCACTGCATCATCACTGCATCATCACAGCATCATCACTGCATCATCACAGTTTCATCACAGCATCATCACTGCATCATCACTGCATCATCACTGCATCATCACACCATCATCACTGCATGATCACAGCATCATCACAGCATCATCACTGCATCATCACAGCATCATCACTGCATCATCACTGCATCATCACACCATCATCATTGCATCATCACAGCATCATCACAGCATCATCACTGCATCATCACTGCATCATCACTGCATCATCACAGCGTCATCACAGCATCATCACAGCATCATCACTGCATCATCACTGTATCATCACTGCATCATCACTGTGTCATAAGAGCATCACTGCATCATGACTTCATCATGACTTCATCATCACTGCATCATCACAGCATCATCACAGCATCATCACTGCATCATCACAGTATCATCACAGCATCATCACTGCATCATCACCGCATCATCACTGCATCATCACTGCATCGTCACAGCATCATCACAGTGTCATCACTGCATAATCACTGCATCATCAGAGCATCATCACACCATCAACACACGGTCATCAAAGCATCATCATTGCATCATCACAGTATCATCACTGCATCATCACAAAATCATCACAAAATCACCACAGTGTCATCACAGCATCATCACTGCATCATCACTAAATCATCACAGCATCCTCACTGCATCATCACACCATCATCACTGCATCATCACTGCATCATTCCAGCATCATCACAGCGTCATCAAAGCATCATCACTGCATCATCACAGCATCATCAAACCATCACCACTGCATCATCACAACATCATCATCGCAGCGTCATCACTACATCAACACATCATCATCACTGCATCATCACTGCATCATCACAGCATCCTCACTGCATCATCACACCATCATCACTGCATCATCACTGCATCATCACAGCATCATCACAGCATCATCACAGCATCATCACAGTATCATCACAGCATCATCACACCATCATCACAGCATCATCACAGCATCATCACAGCAGCATCACAGCATCATCAGAACGTCTTCACAGCATCATCACAGCATCATCACTTCATCATCACTAAATCATCACAGCATCCTCACTGCATCATCACAGCATCATCACAGCATCATCACTGCAGCATCACACCATCATCACAGCATCATCACTGCATCATCACTGCATCATCACAGCATCATCACAGCATCATCACTGCATCATCACTGCATCATCACAGTGTCATAACAGCATCATCACTGCATCATCACAGCATCCTCACTGCATCATCACTGCATCATCACTGCATCATCACTGCATCCTCACTGCATCATCCCTGCATCATCACAGCATCATCACTGCATCATCACAGCATCATCACTGCATACTTACTGCATACTCACAGCATACTCACTGCATCATCACACCATCATCACTGCATCATCACAGCATCATCACTGCATCATCACTGCATCATCACTTCATCATCACTGCATCATCACAGCATCATCACTGCATCATCACAGTGTCATCACAGCATCATCACTGCATCATCACTGCATCATCACACCATCATCACTGCATGATCACAGCATCATCACAGCATCATCACTGCATCATCACAGCATCATCACTGCATCATCACTGCATCATCACACCATCATCATTACATCATCACAGCATCATCACAGCATCATCACTGCATCATCACTGCATCATCACAGCATCATCACAGCGTCATCACAGCATCATCACAGCATCATCACTGCATCATCACTGCATCATCACTGTATCATCACTGCATCATCACTGTGTCATAAGAGCATCACTGCATCATGACTTCATCATGACTTCATCATCACTGCATCATCACAGCATCATCACAGCATCATCACTGCATCATCACAGTATCATCACAGCATCATCACTGCATCATCACCGCATCATCACTGCATCATCACTGCATCGTCACAGCATCATCACAGTGTCATCACTGCATAATCACTGCATCATCAGAGCATCATCACACCATCAACACACGGTCATCAAAGCATCATCATTGCATCATCACAGTATCATCACTGCATCATCACAAAATCATCACAAAATCACCACAGTGTCATCACAGCATCATCACTGCATCATCACTAAATCATCACAGCATCCTCACTGCATCATCACACCATCATCACTGCATCATCACTGCATCATTCCAGCATCATCACAGCGTCATCAAAGCATCATCACTGCATCATCACAGCATCATCACACCATCACCACTGCATCATCACAACATCATCATCGCAGCGTCATCACTACATCAACACATCATCATCACTGCATCATCACTGCATCATCACAGCATCCTCACTGCATCATCACACCATCATCACTGCATCATCACTGCATCATCACTGCATCATCACACCATCATCACAGCATCATCACAGCATCATCACTGCAGCATCACAGCATCATCAGAACGTCTTCACAGCATCATCACTGCATCATCACTGCATCATCACAGTGTCATAACAGCATCATCACTGCATCATCACAGCATCCTCACTGCATCATCACTGCATCATCACTGCATCATCACTGCATCCTCACTGCATCATCCCTGCATCATCACAGCATCATCACTGCATCATCACAGCATCATCACTGCATACTTACTGCATACTCACAGCATACTCACTGCATCATCACACCATCATCACTGCATCATCACAGCATCATCACTGCATCATCACTGCATCATCACTGCATCATCACAGCATCATCACTGCATCATCACAGTTTCATCACAGCATCATCACTGCATCATCACTGCATCATCACTGCATCATCACACCATCATCACTGCATGATCACAGCATCATCACAGCATCATCACTGCATCATCACAGCATCATCACTGCATCATCACTGCATCATCACACCATCATCACAGCATCATCACAGCATCATCACAGCATCATCACTGCATCATCACTGCATCATCACTGCATCATCACAGCGTCATCACAGCATCATCACAGCATCATCACTGCATCATCACTGTATCATCACTGCATCATCACTGTGTCATAAGAGCATCACTGCATCATGACTTCATCATGACTTCATCATCACTGCATCATCACAGCATCATCACAGCATCATCACTGCATCATCACAGTATCATCACAGCATCATCACTGCATCATCACCGCATCATCACTGCATCATCACTGCATCGTCACAGCATCATCACAGTGTCATCACTGCATAATCACTGCATCATCAGAGCATCATCACACCATCAACACACGGTCATCAAAGCATCATCATTGCATCATCACAGTATCATCACTGCATCATCACAAAATCATCACAAAATCACCACAGTGTCATCACAGCATCATCACTGCATCATCACTAAATCATCACAGCATCCTCACTGCATCATCACACCATCATCACTGCATCATCACTGCATCATTCCAGCATCATCACAGCGTCATCAAAGCATCATCACTGCATCATCACAGCATCATCAAACCATCACCACTGCATCATCACAACATCATCATCGCAGCGTCATCACTACATCAACACATCATCATCACTGCATCATCACTGCATCATCACTGCATCCTCACTGCATCATCACACCATCATCACTGCATCATCACTGCATCATCACAGCATCATCACAGCATCATCACAGCATCATCACAGTATCATCACAGCATCATCACACCATCATCACAGCATCATCACAGCATCATCACAGCAGCATCACAGCATCATCAGAACGTCTTCACAGCATCATCACAGCATCATCACTTCATCATCACTAAATCATCACAGCATCCTCACTGCATCATCACAGCATCATCACAGCATCATCACTGCAGCATCACACCATCATCACAGCATCATCACTGCATCATCACTGCATCATCACAGCATCATCACTGCATCATCACTGTGTCATAACAACATCATCACTGCATCATCACTTCATCATCACAGCGTCATCAAAGCATCATCACTGCATCATCACTGCATCATCACTGCATCATCACTTTGTCATAACAGCATCATCACAGCATCATCACTGCATCATCACAGCATCATCACTGCATCATCACTGCATCATCACAGCATCATCACTGCATCATCACTGTGTCATCACACAATCATCACTGCATCATCACTGCATCATCACAGCATCATCACAGCGTCATCAAAGCATCATCACTGCATCATCACTGCATCATCACTTTGTCATAACAGCATCATCACAGCATCATCACTGCATAGTCACAGCATCATCACATCATCACAGCATCATCACTGCATCATCACTGCATCATCACTGCATCATCACAGCATCATCACAGAATCCTCACTGCATCAGCACACCATCATCACTGCATCATCACTGCATCATCACAGCATCATCACAGCATCATCACACCATCATAACTGCATCATCACACCATCATCACAGCATCATCACAGCATCATCACTGCATCATCACAGCATCATCACTGTGTCATAACAGCATCATCGCTGCATCATCACTGCATCATCACTGCATCATCACAGCATCATCACAGCATCATAGCTGCATCATCACAGTATCATCACAGCATCATCACACCATCATCACTGCATCATCACTGCATCATCACTGCATACTCACTGCATCATCACAGCATCATCACAGCGTCATAACAGCATCATCACAGCATCATCATAACATCATCACTGCATCATCACTGCATCATTACTGCATCATCACAGCATCATCACTGCACCATCACAGCATCATCACTGCATCATCACTGCATCATCACTGTGTCATCACTGCGTCATCACTGTGTCATAACAGCATCATCACTGCATCATCACTTCATCATCACTGCATCATCACTGCATCATCACAGCATCATCACTGCATCATCACAGTGTCATCACAGCATCATCACTGCATCATCACAGTATCATCACAGCATCATCACTGCATCATCACTGCATCGACACACCATCATCACTTCATCATCACTGCATCATCACTGCATCATCACAGCATCATCACTGCATCATCACTGCATCATCACACCATCATCATTGCATCATCACAGCATCATCACAGCATCATCACTGCGTCATCACTGCATCATCACAGCATCATCACAGCGTCATAACAGCATCATCACAGCATCATCACTGCATCATCACTGCATACTCACTGCATCATCACACCATCATCACTGTGTCATAAGAGCATCACTGCATCATGACTTCATCATGACTTCATCATGACTTCATCATCACTGCATCATCACTGCATCATCACTGCAGCATCACACCATCATCACTGCATCATCACAGCATCATCATTACATCATCACTGTATCATCACTGCATCATCACTGCGTCATCACAGCATCATCATTTCATCATCACTGCATCATCACAGCATCATCACAGCATCATCACTGCATCATCACTGAGTCATCACAGCATCATCACTGCATCATCACAGAATCCTCACTGCATCATCACACCATCATCAGTGCATCATCACTGCATCATCACAGCATCCTCACTGCATCATCACACCATCATCACTGCATCATCACTGCATCATCACACCATCATCACAGCATCATCACAGCATCATCACTGCATCATCACTGCATCCTCACTGCATCATCCCTGCATCATCACAGCATCATCACTGCATCATCACAGCATCATCACTGCATACTCACTGCATACTCACTGCATCATCACACCATCATCACTGCATCATCACAGCATCATCACTGCATCATCACTGCATCATCACTGTGTCATAACAGCATCATCACTGCATCATCACTTCATCCTCACTGCATCATCACTGCATCATCACAGCATCATCACTGCATCATCACAGTGTCATCACAGCATCATCACTGCATCATCACTGCATCATCACTGCATCATCACACCATCATCACAGCATCATCACAGCGTCATCACAGCATCATCACAGCATCATCACTGCATCATCACTGCATCATCACTGTATCATCACTGCATCATCACTGTGTCATAAGAGCATCACTGCATCATGACTTTATCATGACTTCATCATCACTGCATCATCACAGCATCATCACAGCATCATCACTGCATCATCACAGTATCTTCACAGCATCATCACTGCATCATCACCGCATAATCACTGCATCATCACTGCATCGTCACAGCATCATCACAGTGTCATCACTGCATAATCACTGCATCATCAGAGCATCATCACACCATCAACACACGGTCATCAAAGCATCATCATTGCATCATCACAGTATCATCACTGCATCATCACAAAATCATCACAAAATCACCACAGTGTCATAACAGCATCATCACTGCATCATCACTAAATCATCACAGCATCCTCACTGCATCATCACACCATCATCACTGCATCATCACTGCATCATCACAGCATCATCAAAGCGTCATCAAAGCATCATCACTGCATCATCACAGCATCATCACTGCATCATCACTGCATCATCACTGTGTCATAACAGCATCACTGCATCATGACTTCATCATCACTGCATCATCACAGCATCCTCACTGCATCATCACAGCATCATCACTGCATCATCACAGCATCATCACAGCGTCATCAAAGCATCATCACTGCAGCATCACACCATTATCACTGCACCATCACAGCATCATCACTGCATCATCACTGTGTCATAACAGCATCATCACTGCATCATCACAGCTTCATCACAGCATCATCACAGCATCATCACAGCATCATCACTGCATCATCACTGTGTCATAAGAGCATCAACACTGCATCATCACAGCTTCATCACAGCATCATCACAGCATCATCACTGCATCATCACAGCATCATCACAGCATCATCACTGCATCATCACAGCATCATCACTGCATCATCATTGAATCATCACTGCATCATCAGAGCATCATTACAGCATCATCACTGCATAATCACTGCATCATCACACCATCATCACTGCATCATCACAGCATCATCACAGCATCATCATTGCATCATCACTGCATCATCACTGTGTCATAAGAGCATCACTGCATCATGACTTCATCATGACTTCATCATCACTGCATCATCACTGCATCATCACTGCATCATCACTGCATCATCACACCATCATCACTGCATCATCACAGTATCATCAGAGCATCATCACTGCATCATCACCGCATCATCACTGCATCATCACTGCATCGTCACAGCATCATCACATTGTCATCACTGCATAATCACTGCATCATCAGAGCATCATCACACCATCAACACACGGTCATCAAAGCATCATCATTGCATCATCAATGTATCATCACTGCATCATCACAAAATCATCACAGTATCATCACAGCATCATCACAGCATCATCACAGCATCATCACAGCATCATCACTGCAGCATCACAGCATCATCAGAACGTCTTCACAGCATCATCACAGAATCATCTCTGCATCATCACTGCATCATCACTGCATCATCACAGCATCATCACTGCATCATCACAGCGTCATCAAAGCATCCTCACTGCATCATCACAGCATCATCACAGCATCATCCCTGCATCATCACTGCAGCATGACACCATGATCACTGCATCATCACTGCATCATCACAGCATCATCACAGCATCATCCCTGCATCATCACTGCAGCATCACAGCATAATCACAGCGTCATCAAAGCATCATCACTGCATCATCACTGCATCATCACTTTGTCATAACAGCATCATCACAGCATCATCACTGCATCAACACTGCATCATCACAGCATCATCACTGCATCATCACTGTGTCATAACAACATCATCACTGCATCATCACTTCATCATCACAGCATCATCACAGCATCATCACTGCATCATCACAGCATCATCACTGCAGCATCACACCATCATCACTGCATCATCACAGCATCATCACAGCATCATCACTGCATCATCACAGTGTCATCACTGCATCATCACTGCATCGTCACAGCATCATCACAGTGTCATCACTGCATCATCACTGCATCATCACTGCATCATCACACCATCATCACACCATCATCATTGCATCATCACAGTATCATCACAAAATCACCACAGTGTCATCACAGCATCCTCACTGCATCATCAAACCATCATCACTGCATCGTCACAGCATCATCACACTGTCATCACTGCATCATCACTGCATCGTCACAGCATCATCACAGTGTCATCACTGCATCATCACTGCATCATCACTGCATCATCACACCATCATCATTGCATCATCACAGTATCATCACTGGATCATCACTGTGTCATAACAGCATCACTGCATCATGACTTCATCATCACAGCATCATCACAGCATCATCACTGCAGCATCATTACAGCATCATCACTGCATCATTACAGTATCATCACAGCATCATCACTGCATCATCACCGCATCATCACTGCATCGTCACAGCATCATCACAGTGTCATCACTGCATCATCACTGCATCGTCACAGCATCATCACAGTGTCATCACTGCATCATCACTGCATCATCACTGCATCATCACTGCATCATCACACCATCATCATTGCATCATCACAGTATCATCACAAAATCACCACAGTGTCATCACAGCATCCTCACTGCATCATCACACCATCATCACTGCATCATCACAGCATCCTCACTGCATCATCACTGCATCATCACTGCATACTCACTGCATACTCACTGCATCATCACACCATCATCACTGTATCATCACAGCATCATCACTGCATCATCGCAGCATCATCACTGCATCATCACTGTGTCATAACAGCATCACTGCATCATGACTTCATCATGACTTCATCATCACTGCATCATCACACCATCATCACTGCATCATGACTGCATCATCACTGCATCATCACTGCATCGTCACAGCATTATCACAGTGTCATCACTGCATAATCACTGCATCATCACAGTATCATCACAGCATCATGACTGCATCATCACCGCATCATCACTGCATCATCACTGCATCGTCACAGCATTATCACAGTGTCATCACTGCATAATCACTGCATCATCAGAGCATCATCACACCATCAACACGACGGTCATCAAAGCATCATCATTGCATCATCACAGTATCATCACTGCATCATCACAAAATCATCACAAAATCACCACAGTGTCATCACAGCATCATCACTGCATCATCACTACATCATCACAGCATCCTCACTGCATCATCACAGCATCATCACTGCATCATCACCGCATCATCACAGCATCATCACAGCGTCATCAAAGCATCATCAAAGCATCATCACTGCATCATCACTGCATCATCACAGCATCATCACACCATCACCACTGCATCATCACAACATCATCATCGCAGCGTCATCACTACATCAACACACCATCATCACTGCATCATCACAGCATCCTCACTGCATCACCACAGTGTCATCACAGCATCATCACTGCATCATCACTACATCATCACAGCATCCTCACTGCATCATAACAGCATCATCACTGCATCATCACAGCATCATCACAGCGTCATCAAAGCATCATCACTGCAGCATCACACCATCATCACTGCATCATCACAGCATCATCACTGCATCATCACTGTGTCATAACAGCATCATCACTGCATCATAACTGCATCATCACAGCTTCATCACAGCATCATCACTGCATCATCACAGCATCATCACAGCATCATCACTGCATCATCACTGTGTCATAACAGCATCATCACTGCATCATAACTGCATCATCACAGCATCATCACAGCATCATCACTGCATCATCACAGCATCATCACAGCATCATCACTGCATCATCACAGCATCATCACTGCAGCATCACACCATCATCACTGCATCATCACAGCATCATCACAGCATCATCACTGCATCATCACAGCATCATTACAGCATCATCACTGCATCATCACTGCATCATCACACCATCATCACTGCATCATCACAGCATCATCACAGCATCATCATTGCATCATCACTACATCATCATTGTGTCATAACAGCATCACTGCATCATGACTTCATCATGACTTCATCATCACTGCATCATCACAGCATCATCACAGCATCATCACTGCATCATCACTGCATAATCACAGCATCATCACTGCATCATCACTGCATCATCACACCATCATCACTGCATCATCACAGCATCATCACTGCATCATCACAGCAGCATCACAGCGTCATCACAGCATCATCACAGCATCATCACTGCATCATCACTGCATCATCACTGTATCATCACTGCATCATCACTGTGTCATAAGAGCATCACTGAATCATGACTTCATCATGACTTCATCATGACTTCATCATCACTGCATCATCACTGCATCATCACACCATCATCACTGCATCATCACAGTATCATCACAGCATCATCACTGCATCATCACCGCATCATCACTGCATCATCACTGCAACGTCACAGCATCATCACAGTGTCATCACTGCATAATCACTGCATCATCAGAGCATCATCACACCATCAACACACGGTCATCAAAACATCATCATTGCATCATCACAGTATCATCACTGCATCATCACAAAATCATCACAAAATCACCACAGTGTCATAACAGCATCATAACTGCATCATCACAGCATCATCGCTGCATCCTCACTGCATCATCACACCATCATCACTGCATCATCACTGCATCATCACAGCATCATCACAGCGTAATCAAAGCATAATCACTGCATCATCACAGCATCATCACACCATCACTGCATCATCACAACATCATCATCGCAGCGTCATCACTACATCAACACTGCATCATCACAGCATCATCAATGCATCATCACAGCATCCTCACTGCATCATCACACCATCATCACTGCATCATCACTGCATCATCACAGCATCATCACAGCATCATCACTGCATCATCACAGTATCATCACAGCATCATCACACCATCATCACAGCATCATCACAGCATCATCACAGCATCATCAGAAGGTCTTCACAGCATCATCACAGAATCATCTCTGCATCATCACTGCATCATCACAGCATCATCACAGCATACTCACTGCATCATCACACCATCATCACTGCATCATCACTGCATCATCACAGCGTCATCAAAGCATCATCACTGCATCATCACAGCATCATCACTGCATCATCACAGCATCATCACTGCATCATCACTGCAGCATGACACCATCATCACAGCATCATCAATGCATCATCACTGCATCATCACAGCATCATCACAGCATCATCCCTGCATCATCACTGCAGCATCACAGCATCATCACAGCGTCATCAAAGCATCATCACTGCATCATCACTGCATCATCACTGCATCATCACTTTGTCATAACAGCATCATCACTGCATCATCACTGCATCATCACAGCATCATCACTGCATCATCACTTTGTCATAACAACATCATCACTGCATCATCACTTCATCATCACAGCATCATCACACCATCATCACTGCATCATCACAGCATCCTCACTGCATCATCACACCATCATCACTGCATCGTCACTGCATCATCACAGCATCATCACAGCATCATCACAGCATCATCACTGCATCATCACTCCATCATCACACCATCATCACACCATCATCACTGCATCATCACAGCATCATCACTGCATCATCACAGCATCCTCACTGCATCATCACACCATCATCACTGCATCATCACAGCATCTTCACAGTGTCATAAAAGCATCATCACTGCAGAATCACACCATCATCACTGCATCATCACAGCATCATCACAGCATCATCACTGCATCATCACTTCATCATCACTGCAGCATCACACCATCATCACAGCATCATCACTGCATCATCACAGCATCATCACTGCATCATCACTGTGTCATAACAACATCATCACTGCATCATCACTGCATCATCACAGCATCATCACTGCATCATCACTGCAGCATCACACCATCATCAGAGCATCATCACTGCATCATCACTGCATCATCACAGCATCATCACTGCATCATCACTGTGTCATCACACAATCATCACTGCATCATCACTGCATCATCACAGCATCATCACAGCGTCATCAAAGCATCATCACTGCATCATCACAGCATCATCACTGCATCATCACTTTGTCATAACAGCATCATCACAGCATCATCACTGCATAGTCACAGCATCATCACAGCATCATCACAGCATCATCACTGCATCATCACTGCATCATCACAGCATCATCACAGAATCCTCACTGCATCATCACACCATCATCACTGCATCATCACTGCATCATCACAGCATCATCACAGCATCATCACACCATCATAACTGCATCATCACACCATCATCACAGCATCATCACAGCATCATCACTGCATCATCACTGCATCATCACTGTGTCATAACAGCATCATCACTGCATCATCACTTCATCATCACTGCATCATCACTGCATCATCACAGCATCATCACAGCATCATCGCTGCATCATCACAGTATCATCACAGCATCATCACACCATCATCACATCATCATCACTGCATCATCACAGCATCATCATAACATCATCACTGCATCATCACTGCATCATTACTGCATCATCACAGCATCATCACTGCACCATCACAGCATCATCACTGAATCATCACTGCATCATCACTGCGTCATCACTGCGTCATCACTGTGTCATAACAGCATCATCACTGCATCATCACTTCATCATCACTGCATCATCACTGCATCATCACAGCATCATCACTGCATCATCACAGTGTCATCACAGCATCATCACTGCATCATCAGAGTATCATCACAGCATCATCACTGCATCATCACTGCATCGACACACCATCATCACTTCATCACCACTGCATCATCACTGCATCATCACAGCATCATCACTGCATCATCACTGCATCTTCACACCATCATCATTGCATCATCACAGCATCATCACAGCATCATCACTGCATCATCACTGCATCATCACTGCATACTCACTGCATCATCACAGCGTCATAACAGCATCATCACAGCATCATCACTGCATCATCACTGCATACTCACTGCATCATCACACCATCATCACTATGTCATAAGAGCATCACTGCATCATGACTTCATCATGACTTCATCATGACTTCATCATCACTGCATCATCACTGCATCATCACAGCATCATCATTACATCATCACTGTATCATCACAGCATCATCAATGCATCATCACTGCATCATCACACCATAATCACTGCATCATCACAGCATCATTACAGCATCATCACTGCATCATCACAGCATTATCACAGCATCATCACTGCATCATCACAGTATCATCACTGCATCATCACAGTATCATCACAGCATCATCACTGCATCATCACACAATCATCACACCATAATCACTGCATCATCACAGCATCATCACAACATCATCACTGCATCATCACTGCATCATTACTGCATCATCACAGCATCATCACTGCATCACCACAGCATCATCACTGCGTCATCACAGCATCATCACTTCATCATCACTGCATCATCACAGCATCATCACTGCATCATCACTGTGTCATCACAGCATCATCACTGCATCATCACAGCATCCTCACTGCATCATCACACCATCATCACTGCATCATCACTGCATCATCACAGCATCATCACAGCATCCTCACTGCATCATCACACCATCATCACTGCATCATCACACCATCATCACTGCATCATCACACCATCATCACAGCATCATCACAGCATCATCACTGTGTCATAACAGCATCGTCACTGTGTCATAACAGCATCATCACTGCATCATCACTTCATCATCACTGCATCATCACTGCATCATCACTGCATCATCACTGCATCATCACTGCGTCATCACTGTGTCATCACAGCATCATCACTTCATCATCACTTCATCATCACTGCATCATCACAGCATCATCACTGCATCATCACAGCATCATCACTGCATCATCACACCATCATCACTGCATCATCACTGTGTCATCACTGCATCATCACTGCATCATCACTGCATCATCACACCATCATCACAGCATCATCACAGCATCATCACTGCAGCATCACAGCATCATCAGAACGTCTTCACAGCATCATCACTGCATCATCACCGCGTCATCACTGCATCGTCACAGCATCATCACAGTGTCATCACTGCATCATCACTGCATCATCACTGCATCGTCACAGCATCATCACAGTGTCATCACTGCTTCATCACTGCATCATCCCTGCATCATTACAGCATCATCACTGCATCATCACAGCATCATCACTGCATACTCACTGCATACTCACTGCATCATCACACCATCATCACTGCATCATCACTGCATCATCACAGCATCATCACAGCATCCTCACTGCATCATCACACCATCATCACTGCATCATCACAGTATTATCACAGCATCATCACAGCGTCATCAAAGCATCATCACTGCATCATCACTGCATCATCACAGCATCATCACTGCATCATCACTGCATCATCACAGCATCCTCACTGCATCATTACACCATCATTACTGCATCATCACAGCATCATTACAGCTTACTCACTGCATCATCATAGCATGATCACTGCATAATCAGAGCATTATCACACCATCACCACTGTATCATAAGAACATCATCATCGCAGCGTCATCACTACATCAACACAGCGTCATCACTGCATCATCACAGTATCATCACAACATCATCACAGCATCATCCCTGCACCATCACTACATCATCACATCATCATACCACCATCACAGCATCATCAGTGCATCATCACTGCATCATCAGATAATCATCACAGCGTCATCACTGTGTCATCACAGCATCATCAGAGCGTCTTCACAGAATCATCACACCATCATCACTGCATCGTCACAGCATCATCACAGTGTCATCACAGCATCATCACTGCATAATCACTGCATCATCAGAGCATCATCACACCATTAACACAGCGTCATCACAGCATCATCACTGCATCATCACAGTATCATCACTGCATCATTACAAAATCATCACAAAATCACAACAGTGACATCACAGCATCATCACTGCATAATCACTGCATCATCACAGCAATATATCAGCATCATCACAGCATGATCACTGCATCATCACTGCATCATCACAGCATCCTCAATGCATCATCACACCATCATCACTGCATCATCACAGTATTATCACAGCATCATCACAGCGTCATTAAAGCATCATCACTGCATCATCACAGCATCATCAGAGCGTCTTCACAGAATCATCACAGCATCATCACTGCATCATGACAGCATCATCACTGCATCATCACACCATCATCACAGCATCATCACTGCATCCTCACTGCATCATCACAGCATCATCACTGCATCATCACACCATCATCACTGCATCATCACAGCATCATCACAGCATCATCACTGCATCATCACTGCATCATCACAGCATCATCACTGCATCATCACTGCATCATCACACCATCATCAAACCATCATCACTACATCATCATTGCATCATCACAGTATCATCACTGCATCATCACAAAATCATCACAAAATCACCACAGTGTCATCAAAGCATCATCACTGCATAATCACTGCATCATCACAGCATTATATCAGCATCATCACAGCATCATCACTGCATCATCACAGTATCATCACTGCATCATCACTGTGTCATAACAGCATCATCACTGCATCATCACTGCATCATCACAGCTTCATCACAGCATCATCACAGCATCATCACAGCATCATCACTGCATCATCACTGCATCATCACTGCATCATCACTGCATCATCACAGCATCATCACTGCAGCATCACACCATCATCACTGCATCATCACAGCATCATCACAGCATCATCACTGCATCATCACAGCATCATTACAGCATCATCACTGCATCATCACTGCATCATCACACCATCATCACTGCATCATCACAGCATCATCACAGCATCATCATTGCATCATCACTACATCATCATTGTGTCATAACAGCATCACTGCATCATGACTTCATCATGACTTCATCATCACTGCATCATCACAGCATCATCACAGCATCATCACTGCATCATCACTGCATAATCACAGCATCATCACTGCATCATCACTGCATCATCACACCATCATCACTGCATCATCACAGCATCATCACTGCATCATCACAGCAGCATCACAGCGTCATCACAGCATCATCACAGCATCATCACTGCATCATCACTGCATCATCACTGTATCATCACTGCATCATCACTGTGTCATAAGAGCATCACTGAATCATGACTTCATCATGACTTCATCATGACTTCATCATCACTGCATCATCACTGCATCATCACACCATCATCACTGCATCATCACAGTATCATCACAGCATCATCACTGCATCATCACCGCATCATCACTGCATCATCACTGCAACGTCACAGCATCATCACAGTGTCATCACTGCATAATCACTGCATCATCAGAGCATCATCACACCATCAACACACGGTCATCAAAACATCATCATTGCATCATCACAGTATCATCACTGCATCATCACAAAATCATCACAAAATCACCACAGTGTCATAACAGCATCATAACTGCATCATCACAGCATCATCGCTGCATCCTCACTGCATCATCACTGCATCATCACTGCATCATCACAGCATCATCACAGCGTAATCAAAGCATCATCACTGCATCATCACAGCATCATCACACCATCACTGCATCATCACAACATCATCATCGCAGCGTCATCACTACATCAACACTGCATCATCACAGCATCATCAATGCATCATCACAGCATCCTCACTGCATCATCACACCATCATCACTGCATCATCACTGCATCATCACAGCATCATCACAGCATCATCACTGCATCATCACAGTATCATCACAGCATCATCACACCATCATCACAGCATCATCACAGCATCATCACAGCATCATCAGAAGGTCTTCACAGCATCATCACAGAATCATCTCTGCATCATCACTGCATCATCACAGCATCATCACAGCATACTCACTGCATCATCACACCATCATCACTGCATCATCACTGCATCATCACAGCGTCATCAAAGCATCATCACTGCATCATCACAGCATCATCACTGCATCATCACACCATCATCACTGCATCATCACTGCAGCATGACACCATCATCACAGCATCATCAATGCATCATCACTGCATCATCACAGCATCATCACAGCATCATCCCTGCATCATCACTGCAGCATCACAGCATCATCACAGCGTCATCAAAGCATCATCACTGCATCATCACTGCATCATCACTGCATCATCACTTTGTCATAACAGCATCATCACTGCATCATCACTGCATCATCACAGCATCATCACTGCATCATCACTTTGTCATAACAACATCATCACTGCATCATCACTTCATCATCACAGCATCATCACACCATCATCACTGCATCATCACAGCATCCTCACTGCATCATCACACCATCATCACTGCATCGTCACTGCATCATCACAGCATCATCACAGCATCAACACAGCATCATCACTGCATCATCACTCCATCATCACACCATCATCACACCATCATCACTGCATCATCACAGCATCATCACTGCATCATCACAGCATCCTCACTGCATCATCACACCATCATCACTGCATCATCACAGCATCATCACAGTGTCATAAAAGCATCATCACTGCAGAATCACACCATCATCACTGCATCATCACAGCATCATCACAGCATCATCACTGCATCATCACTTCATCATCACTGCAGCATCACACCATCATAACAGCATCATCACTGCATCATCACAGCATCATCACTGCATCATCACTGTGTCATAACAACATCATCACTGCATCATCACTGCATCATCACAGCATCATCACTGCATCATCACTGCAGCATCACACCATCATCAGAGCATCATCACTGCATCATCACTGCATCATCACAGCATCATCACTGCATCATCACTGTGTCATCACACAATCATCACTGCATCATCACTGCATCATCACAGCATCATCACAGCGTCATCAAAGCATCATCACTGCATCATCACAGCATCATCACTGCATCATCACTTTGTCATAACAGCATCATCACTGCATAGTCACAGCATCATCACAGCATCATCACAGCATCATCACTGCATCATCACTGCATCATCACAGCATCATCACAGAATCCTCACTGCATCATCACACCATCATCACTGCATCATCACTGCATCATCACAGCATCATCACAGCATCATCACACCATCATAACTGCATCATCACACCATCATCACAGCATCATCACAGCATCATCACTGCATCATCACTGCATCATCACTGTGTCATAACAGCATCATCACTGCATCATCACTTCATCATCACTGCATCATCACTGCATCATCACAGCATCATCACAGCATCATCGCTGCATCATCACAGTATCATCACAGCATCATCACACCATCATCACATCATCATCACTGCATCATCACAGCATCATCATAACATCATCACTGCATCATCACTGCATCATTACTGCATCATCACAGCATCATCACTGCACCATCACAGCATCATCACTGAATCATCACTGCATCATCACTGCGTCATCACTGCGTCATCACTGTGTCATAACAGCATCATCACTGCATCATCACTTCATCATCACTGCATCATCACTGCATCATCACAGCATCATCACTGCATCATCACAGTGTCATCACAGCATCATCACTGCATCATCAGAGTATCATCACAGCATCATCACTGCATCATCACTGCATCGACACACCATCATCACTTCATCACCACTGCATCATCACTGCATCATCACAGCATCATCACTGCATCATCACTACATCATCACAGCATCATCATTGCATCATCACAGCATCATCACAGCATCATCACTGCATCATCACTGCATCATCACTGCATACTCACTGCATCATCACAGCGTCATAACAGCATCATCACAGCATCATCACTGCATCATCACTGCATACTCACTGCATCATCACACCATCATCACTATGTCATAAGAGCATCACTGCATCATGACTTCATCATGACTTCATCATGACTTCATCATCACTGCATCATCACTGCATCATCACAGCATCATCATTACATCATCACTGTATCATCACAGCATCATCAATGCATCATCACACCATAATCACTGCATCATCACAGCATCATTACAGCATCATCACTGCATCATCACAGCATTATCACAGCATCATCACTGCATCATCACAGTATCATCACAGCATCATCACTGCATCATCACACAATCATCACACCATAATCACTGCATCATCACAGCATCATCACAACATCATCACTGCATCATCACTGCATCATTACTGCATCATCACAGCATCATCACTGCATCACCACAGCATCATCACTGCGTCATCACAGCATCATCACTTCATCATCACTGCATCATCACAGCATCATCACTGCATCATCACTGTGTCATCACAGCATCATCACTGCATCATCACAGCATCCTCACTGCATCATCACACCATCATCACTGCATCATCACTGCATCATCACAGCATCATCACAGCATCCTCACTGCATCATCACACCATCATCACTGCATCATCACACCATCATCACTGCATCATCACAGCATCATCACTGTGTCATAACAGCATCGTCACTGTGTCATAACAGCATCATCACTGCATCATCACTTCATCATCACTGCATCATCACTGCATCATCACTGCATCATCACTGCATCATCACTGCGTCATCACTGTGTCATCACAGCATCATCACTTCATCATCACTTCATCATCACTGCATCATCACAGCATCATCACTGCATCATCACAGCATCATCACTGCATCATCACACCATCATCACTGCATCATCACTGTGTCATCACTGCATCATCACTGCATCATCACTGCATCATCACACCATCATCACAGCATCATCACAGCATCATCACTGCAGCATCACAGCATCATCAGAACGTCTTCACAGCATCATCACTGCATCATCACCGCGTCATCACTGCATCGTCACAGCATCATCACAGTGTCATCACTGCATCATCACTGCATCATCACTGCATCGTCACAGCATCATCACAGTGTCATCACTGCTTCATCACTGCATCATCCCTGCATCATTACAGCATCATCACTGCATCATCACAGCATCATCACTGCATACTCACTGCATACTCACTGCATCATCACACCATCATCACTGCATCATCACTGCATCATCACAGCATCATCACAGCATCCTCACTGCATCATCACACCATCATCACTGCATCATCACAGTATTATCACAGCATCATCACAGCGTCATCAAAGCATCATCACTGCATCATCACTGCATCATCACAGCATCATCACTGCATCATCACTGCATCATCACAGCATCCTCACTGCATCATTACACCATCATTACTGCATCATCACAGCATCATTACAGCTTACTCACTGCATCATCATAGCATGATCACTGCATAATCAGAGCATTATCACACCATCACCACTGCATCATAAGAACATCATCATCGCAGCGTCATCACTACATCAACACAGCGTCATCACTGCATCATCACAGTATCATCACAACATCATCACAGCATCATCCCTGCACCATCACTACATCATCACATCATCATACCACCATCACAGCATCATCAGTGCATCATCACTGCATCATCAGATAATCATCACAGCGTCATCACTGTGTCATCACAGCATCATCAGAGCGTCTTCACAGAATCATCACACCATCATCACTGCATCGTCACAGCATCATCACAGTGTCATCACAGCATCATCACTGCATAATCACTGCATCATCAGAGCATCATCACACCATTAACACAGCGTCATCACAGCATCATCACTGCATCATCACAGTATCATCACTGCATCATTACAAAATCATCACAAAATCACAACAGTGACATCACAGCATCATCACTGCATAATCACTGCATCATCACAGCAATATATCAGCATCATCACAGCATGATCACTGCATCATCACTGCATCATCACAGCATCCTCAATGCATCATCACACCATCATCACTGCATCATCACAGTATTATCACAGCATCATCACAGCGTCATTAAAGCATCATCACTGCATCATCACAGCATCATCAGAGCGTCTTCACAGAATCATCACAGCATCATCACTGCATCATGACAGCATCATCACTGCATCATCACACCATCATCACAGCATCATCACTGCATCATCACTGCATCATCACAGCATCATCACTGCATCATCACACCATCATCACTGCATCATCACAGCATCATCACAGCATCATCACTGCATCATCACTGCATCATCACAGCATCATCACTGCATCATCACTGCATCATCACACCATCATCAAACCATCATCACTACATCATCATTGCATCATCACAGTATCATCACTGCATCATCACAAAATCATCACAAAATCACCACAGTGTCATCAAAGCATCATCACTGCATAATCACTGCATCATCACAGCATTATATCAGCATCATCACAGCATCATCACTGCATCATCACAGTATCATCACTGCATCATCACACCATCATCACACCATCATCACTGCATCATCACAGTATTATCACAGCATCATCACAGCGTCATCAAAGCATCATCACTGCATCATCACTGCATCATCACAGCATCATCACTGCATCATCACAGCATCCTCACTGCATCATCACACCATCATCACTACATCATCATCGCAGCGTCATCACTACATCAACACAGCGTCATCACTGCATCATCACTGCATCACCACAGAGTCATCACAGCATCATCCCTGCACCATCACTACATCATCACAACATCATCATACCACCATCACAGCATCATCAGTGCATCATCACTGCATCATCAGATAATCATCACAGCGTCATCACTGTGTCATCACAGCATCATCAGAGCATCTTCACAGAATCATCACACCATAATCACTGCATCGTCACAGCATCATCACAGTGTCATAACAGCATGATCACTGCATCATCACAGCATCATCACTGCATCATCACAGCATCATCACTGTATCATCACATCATCATCACTGCGTCATCACAGCATCATCAGAGCGTCTTCACAGAATCATCACACCATCATCACTGCATCGTCACAGCATCATCAGAGCGTCTTCACAGCATCATCACTGCATAATCACTGCATCATCACACCATCAACACAGCGTCATCACAGCATCATCACTGCATCATCACAGTATCATCACTGCATCATTACAAAATCATCACAATATCACCACAGTGTCATCACAGCATCATCACTGCATAATCACTGCTTCATCACAGCATTATATCAGCATCATCACAGCATCATCACTGCATCATCACAGCATCCTCACTGCATCATCACACCATCATCACAGCATCATCACGACATCATAACAGCATCATCACTGCATCATCACTGCATCATCAATGCATCATCACTTCATCATCACTGCATCATCACAGCATCATCAATGCATCATCACAGCATCATCACTGCATCATCACTGCATCATCACAGTGTCATAAGAGCATCATCCCTGCACCATCACTACATCATCACATCATCATCATACCACGATCACAGCATCATCAATGCATCATCACTGCATCATCACAGAATCATCACTGCATCATCACAGCATCATCACACCATCATCACTGCATCATCACAGCATCATCACTGCATCATCACAGCATCATCACTCCATCATCACACCATCATCACACCATCATCACTGCATCCTCACAGCATCATCACTGCATCATCACAGCATCATCACACCATCATCAAAACATCATCACTACATCATCACTGCATCATCACAGCATCCTCACTGCATCGTCACACCATCATCACTGCATCATCACAGCATCATCACAGCATCATCACTGCATCATCAATGCATCATCACTGCATCATCACTGTGTCATAACAGCATCATCACTGCATCATCACTTCATCATCACTGCATCATCACTGCATCATCACTGCATCATTACAGCATCATCAGAGCATCTTCACAGCATCATCACTGCATCATCACAGTGTCATCACTGCATAATCACTGCTTCATCAGAGCATCATCACACCATCAACACAGGGTCATCAAAGCATCATCATTGCATCATCACTGCATCATCACAAAATCATCACAAAATCACCACAGTGTCATCACAGCATCATCAGTGCATAATCACTGCATCATCACAGCATTATATCAGCATCATCACAGCATCATCACTACATCCTCACTGCATCATCACAGCATCCTCACTGCATCATCACACCATCATCACTGCATCATCACAGTATTATCACAGCATCATCACAGCGTCATCAAAGCATCATCACTACATCATCACTGCATCACAGCATCATCACTGCATCATCACTGCATCATCACAGCATCCTCACTGCATCATTACACCATCATCACTGCATCATCACAGCATCATTACAGCTTACTCACTGCATCATCATAGCATGATCACTGCATAATCAGAGCATCATCACACCATCACCACTGCATCATCACAACATCATCATCGCAGCGTCATCACTACATCAACACAGCGTCATCACTGCATCATCACTGCATCACCACAGAGTCATCACAGCATCATCCCTGCACCATCACTACATCATCACATTATCATACCACCATCACAGCATCATCAGTGCATCATCACTGCATCATCAGATAATCATCACAGCGTCATCACTGTGTCATCACAGCATCATCAGAGCGTCTTCACAGAATCATCACACCATCATCACTGCATCGTCACAGCATCATCACAGTGTCATCACAGCATCATCACTGCATCATCACAGTATCATCACTGCATCATTACAAAATCATCACAAAATCACAACAGTGACATCACAGCATCATCACTGCATCATCACTGCATCATCACAGCATCATCAGAGCGTCTTCACAGCATCATCACTGCATCATCACTGCATCATCACTGCATTATCACTGCATCATCACAGAATCATCACTGCATCATCACAGCATCATCACTGCATCATCACAGCATCATCACTGCATCATCACAGCATCATCACAGCATCATCACAGCATCATCACTGCATCATCACTGCATCATCACAGCATCATAACTGCATCATCACTTCATCATCACAGTATCATCACAGCATCATCACTGCATCATCACCGCATCATCACTGCATCATCACAGTATCATCACAGCATCATCACTGCATCATCACCGCATCATCACTGCATCATCACTGCAACGTCACAGCATCATCACAGTGTCATCACTGCATAATCACTGCATCATCAGAGCATCATCACACCATCAACACACGGTCATCAAAACATCATCATTGCATCATCACAGTATCATCACTGCATCATCACAAAATCATCACAAAATCACCACAGTGTCATAACAGCATCATAACTGCATCATCACAGCATCATCGCTGCATCCTCACTGCATCATCACTGCATCATCACTGCATCATCACAGCATCATCACAGCGTAATCAAAGCATCATCACTGCATCATCACAGCATCATCACACCATCACTGCATCATCACAACATCATCATCGCAGCGTCATCACTACATCAACACTGCATCATCACAGCATCATCAATGCATCATCACAGCATCCTCACTGCATCATCACACCATCATCACTGCATCATCACTGCATCATCACAGCATCATCACAGCATCATCACTGCATCATCACAGTATCATCACAGCATCATCACACCATCATCACAGCATCATCACAGCATCATCACAGCATCATCAGAAGGTCTTCACAGCATCATCACAGAATCATCTCTGCATCATCACTGCATCATCACAGCATCATCACAGCATACTCACTGCATCATCACACCATCATCACTGCATCATCACTGCATCATCACAGCGTCATCAAAGCATCATCACTGCATCATCACAGCATCATCACTGCATCATCACACCATCATCACTGCATCATCACTGCAGCATGACACCATCATCACAGCATCATCAATGCATCATCACTGCATCATCACAGCATCATCACAGCATCATCCCTGCATCATCACAGCATCATCACAGCGTCATCAAAGCATCATCACTGCATCATCACTGCATCATCACTGCATCATCACTTTGTCATAACAGCATCATCACTGCATCATCACTGCATCATCACAGCATCATCACTGCATCATCACTTTGTCATAACAACATCATCACTGCATCATCACTTCATCATCACAGCATCATCACACCATCATCACTGCATCATCACAGCATCCTCACTGCATCATCACACCATCATCACTGCATCGTCACTGCATCATCACAGCATCATCACAGCATCAACACAGCATCATCACTGCATCATCACTCCATCATCACACCATCATCACACCATCATCACTGCATCATCACAGCATCATCACTGCATCATCACAGCATCCTCACTGCATCATCACACCATCATCACTGCATCATCACAGCATCATCACAGTGTCATAAAAGCATCATCACTGCAGAATCACACCATCATCACTGCATCATCACAGCATCATCACAGCATCATCACTGCATCATCACTTCATCATCACTGCAGCATCACACCATCATAACAGCATCATCACTGCATCATCACAGCATCATCACTGCATCATCACTGTGTCATAACAACATCATCACTGCATCATCACTGCATCATCACAGCATCATCACTGCATCATCACTGCAGCATCACACCATCATCAGAGCATCATCACTGCATCATCACTGCATCATCACAGCATCATCACTGCATCATCACTGTGTCATCACACAATCATCACTGCATCATCACTGCATCATCACAGCATCATCACAGCGTCATCAAAGCATCATCACTGCATCATCACAGCATCATCACTGCATCATCACTTTGTCATAACAGCATCATCACTGCATAGTCACAGCATCATCACAGCATCATCACAGCATCATCACTGCATCATCACTGCATCATCACAGCATCATCACAGAATCCTCACTGCATCATCACACCATCATCACTGCATCATCACTGCATCATCACAGCATCATCACAGCATCATCACACCATCATAACTGCATCATCACACCATCATCACAGCATCATCACAGCATCATCACTGCATCATCACTGCATCATCACTGTGTCATAACAGCATCATCACTGCATCATCACTTCATCATCACTGCATCATCACTGCATCATCACAGCATCATCACAGCATCATCGCTGCATCATCACAGTATCATCACAGCATCATCACACCATCATCACATCATCATCACTGCATCATCACAGCATCATCATAACATCATCACTGCATCATCACTGCATCATTACTGCATCATCACAGCATCATCACTGCACCATCACAGCATCATCACTGAATCATCACTGCATCATCACTGCGTCATCACTGCGTCATCACTGTGTCATAACAGCATCATCACTGCATCATCACTTCATCATCACTGCATCATCACTGCATCATCACAGCATCATCACTGCATCATCACAGTGTCATCACAGCATCATCACTGCATCATCAGAGTATCATCACAGCATCATCACTGCATCATCACTGCATCGACACACCATCATCACTTCATCACCACTGCATCATCACTGCATCATCACAGCATCATCACTGCATCATCACTACATCATCACAGCATCATCATTGCATCATCACAGCATCATCACAGCATCATCACTGCATCATCACTGCATCATCACTGCATACTCACTGCATCATCACAGCGTCATAACAGCATCATCACAGCATCATCACTGCATCATCACTGCATACTCACTGCATCATCACACCATCATCACTATGTCATAAGAGCATCACTGCATCATGACTTCATCATGACTTCATCATGACTTCATCATCACTGCATCATCACTGCATCATCACAGCATCATCATTACATCATCACTGTATCATCACAGCATCATCAATGCATCATCACACCATAATCACTGCATCATCACAGCATCATTACAGCATCATCACTGCATCATCACAGCATTATCACAGCATCATCACTGCATCATCACAGTATCATCACAGCATCATCACTGCATCATCACACAATCATCACACCATAATCACTGCATCATCACAGCATCATCACAACATCATCACTGCATCATCACTGCATCATTACTGCATCATCACAGCATCATCACTGCATCACCACAGCATCATCACTGCGTCATCACAGCATCATCACTTCATCATCACTGCATCATCACAGCATCATCACTGCATCATCACTGTGTCATCACAGCATCATCACTGCATCATCACAGCATCCTCACTGCATCATCACACCATCATCACTGCATCATCACTGCATCATCACAGCATCATCACAGCATCCTCACTGCATCATCACACCATCATCACTGCATCATCACACCATCATCACTGCATCATCACAGCATCATCACTGTGTCATAACAGCATCGTCACTGTGTCATAACAGCATCATCACTGCATCATCACTTCATCATCACTGCATCATCACTGCATCATCACTGCATCATCACTGCATCATCACTGCGTCATCACTGTGTCATCACAGCATCATCACTTCATCATCACTTCATCATCACTGCATCATCACAGCATCATCACTGCATCATCACAGCATCATCACTGCATCATCACACCATCATCACTGCATCATCACTGTGTCATCACTGCATCATCACTGCATCATCACTGCATCATCACACCATCATCACAGCATCATCACAGCATCATCACTGCAGCATCACAGCATCATCAGAACGTCTTCACAGCATCATCACTGCATCATCACCGCGTCATCACTGCATCGTCACAGCATCATCACAGTGTCATCACTGCATCATCACTGCATCATCACTGCATCGTCACAGCATCATCACAGTGTCATCACTGCTTCATCACTGCATCATCCCTGCATCATTACAGCATCATCACTGCATCATCACAGCATCATCACTGCATACTCACTGCATACTCACTGCATCATCACACCATCATCACTGCATCATCACTGCATCATCACAGCATCATCACAGCATCCTCACTGCATCATCACACCATCATCACTGCATCATCACAGTATTATCACAGCATCATCACAGCGTCATCAAAGCATCATCACTGCATCATCACTGCATCATCACAGCATCATCACTGCATCATCACTGCATCATCACAGCATCCTCACTGCATCATTACACCATCATTACTGCATCATCACAGCATCATTACAGCTTACTCACTGCATCATCATAGCATGATCACTGCATAATCAGAGCATTATCACACCATCACCACTGCATCATAAGAACATCATCATCGCAGCGTCATCACTACATCAACACAGCGTCATCACTGCATCATCACAGTATCATCACAACATCATCACAGCATCATCCCTGCACCATCACTACATCATCACATCATCATACCACCATCACAGCATCATCAGTGCATCATCACTGCATCATCAGATAATCATCACAGCGTCATCACTGTGTCATCACAGCATCATCAGAGCGTCTTCACAGAATCATCACACCATCATCACTGCATCGTCACAGCATCATCACAGTGTCATCACAGCATCATCACTGCATAATCACTGCATCATCAGAGCATCATCACACCATTAACACAGCGTCATCACAGCATCATCACTGCATCATCACAGTATCATCACTGCATCATTACAAAATCATCACAAAATCACAACAGTGACATCACAGCATCATCACTGCATAATCACTGCATCATCACAGCAATATATCAGCATCATCACAGCATGATCACTGCATCATCACTGCATCATCACAGCATCCTCAATGCATCATCACACCATCATCACTGCATCATCACAGTATTATCACAGCATCATCACAGCGTCATTAAAGCATCATCACTGCATCATCACAGCATCATCAGAGCGTCTTCACAGAATCATCACAGCATCATCACTGCATCATGACAGCATCATCACTGCATCATCACACCATCATCACAGCATCATCACTGCATCATCACTGCATCATCACAGCATCATCACTGCATCATCACACCATCATCACTGCATCATCACAGCATCATCACAGCATCATCACTGCATCATCACTGCATCATCACAGCATCATCACTGCATCATCACTGCATCATCACACCATCATCAAACCATCATCACTACATCATCATTGCATCATCACAGTATCATCACTGCATCATCACAAAATCATCACAAAATCACCACAGTGTCATCAAAGCATCATCACTGCATAATCACTGCATCATCACAGCATTATATCAGCATCATCACAGCATCATCACTGCATCATCACAGTATCATCACTGCATCATCACACCATCATCACACCATCATCACTGCATCATCACAGTATTATCACAGCATCATCACAGCGTCATCAAAGCATCATCACTGCATCATCACTGCATCATCACAGCATCATCACTGCATCATCACAGCATCCTCACTGCATCATCACACCATCATCACTACATCATCATCGCAGCGTCATCACTACATCAACACAGCGTCATCACTGCATCATCACTGCATCACCACAGAGTCATCACAGCATCATCCCTGCACCATCACTACATCATCACAACATCATCATACCACCATCACAGCATCATCAGTGCATCATCACTGCATCATCAGATAATCATCACAGCGTCATCACTGTGTCATCACAGCATCATCAGAGCATCTTCACAGAATCATCACACCATAATCACTGCATCGTCACAGCATCATCACAGTGTCATAACAGCATGATCACTGCATCATCACAGCATCATCACTGCATCATCACAGCATCATCACTGTATCATCACATCATCATCACTGCGTCATCACAGCATCATCAGAGCGTCTTCACAGAATCATCACACCATCATCACTGCATCGTCACAGCATCATCAGAGCGTCTTCACAGCATCATCACTGCATAATCACTGCATCATCACACCATCAACACAGCGTCATCACAGCATCATCACTGCATCATCACAGTATCATCACTGCATCATTACAAAATCATCACAATATCACCACAGTGTCATCACAGCATCATCACTGCATAATCACTGCTTCATCACAGCATTATATCAGCATCATCACAGCATCATCACTGCATCATCACAGCATCCTCACTGCATCATCACACCATCATCACAGCATCATCACGACATCATAACAGCATCATCACTGCATCATCACTGCATCATCAATGCATCATCACTTCATCATCACTGCATCATCACAGCATCATCAATGCATCATCACAGAATCATCACTGCATCATCACTGCATCATCACAGTGTCATAAGAGCATCATCCCTGCACCATCACTACATCATCACATCATCATCATACCACGATCACAGCATCATCAATGCATCATCACTGCATCATCACAGCATCATCACTGCATCATCACTGCATCATCACACCATCATCAAACCATCATCACTACATCATCATTGCATCATCACAGTATCATCACTGCATCATCACAAAATCATCACAAAATCACCACAGTGTCATCAAAGCATCATCACTGCATAATCACTGCATCATCACAGCATTATATCAGCATCATCACAGCATCATCACTGCATCATCACAGTATCATCACTGCATCATCACACCATCATCACACCATCATCACTGCATCATCACAGTATTATCACAGCATCATCACAGCGTCATCAAAGCATCATCACTGCATCATCACTGCATCATCACAGCATCATCACTGCATCATCACAGCATCCTCACTGCATCATCACACCATCATCACTACATCATCATCGCAGCGTCATCACTACATCAACACAGCGTCATCACTGCATCATCACTGCATCACCACAGAGTCATCACAGCATCATCCCTGCACCATCACTACATCATCACAACATCATCATACCACCATCACAGCATCATCAGTGCATCATCACTGCATCATCAGATAATCATCACAGCGTCATCACTGTGTCATCACAGCATCATCAGAGCATCTTCACAGAATCATCACACCATAATCACTGCATCGTCACAGCATCATCACAGTGTCATAACAGCATGATCACTGCATCATCACAGCATCATCACTGCATCATCACAGCATCATCACTGTATCATCACATCATCATCACTGCGTCATCACAGCATCATCAGAGCGTCTTCACAGAATCATCACACCATCATCACTGCATCGTCACAGCATCATCAGAGCGTCTTCACAGCATCATCACTGCATAATCACTGCATCATCACACCATCAACACAGCGTCATCACAGCATCATCACTGCATCATCACAGTATCATCACTGCATCATTACAAAATCATCACAATATCACCACAGTGTCATCACAGCATCATCACTGCATAATCACTGCTTCATCACAGCATTATATCAGCATCATCACAGCATCATCACTGCATCATCACAGCATCCTCACTGCATCATCACACCATCATCACAGCATCATCACGACATCATAACAGCATCATCACTGCATCATCACTGCATCATCAATGCATCATCACTTCATCATCACTGCATCATCACAGCATCATCAATGCATCATCACAGAATCATCACTGCATCATCACTGCATCATCACAGTGTCATAAGAGCATCATCCCTGCACCATCACTACATCATCACATCATCATCATACCACGATCACAGCATCATCAATGCATCATCACTGCATCATCACAGAATCATCACTGCATCATCACAGCATCATCACACCATCATCACTGCATCATCACAGCATCATCACTGCATCATCACAGCATCATCACTCCATCATCACACCATCATCACACCATCATCACTGCATCCTCACAGCATCATCACTGCATCATCACAGCATCATCACACCATCATCAAAACATCATCACTACATCATCACTGCATCATCACAGCATCCTCACTGCATCGTCACACCATCATCACTGCATCATCACAGCATCATCACAGCATCATCACTGCATCATCAATGCATCATCACTGCATCATCACTGTGTCATAACAGCATCATCACTGCATCATCACTTCATCATCACTGCATCATCACTGCATCATCACTGCATCATTACAGCATCATCAGAGCATCTTCACAGCATCATCACTGCATCATCACAGTGTCATCACTGCATAATCACTGCTTCATCAGAGCATCATCACACCATCAACACAGGGTCATCAAAGCATCATCATTGCATCATCACTGCATCATCACAAAATCATCACAAAATCACCACAGTGTCATCACAGCATCATCAGTGCATAATCACTGCATCATCACAGCATTATATCAGCATCATCACAGCATCATCACTACATCCTCACTGCATCATCACAGCATCCTCACTGCATCATCACACCATCATCACTGCATCATCACAGTATTATCACAGCATCATCACAGCGTCATCAAAGCATCATCACTACATCATCACTGCATCACAGCATCATCACTGCATCATCACTGCATCATCACAGCATCCTCACTGCATCATTACACCATCATCACTGCATCATCACAGCATCATTACAGCTTACTCACTGCATCATCATAGCATGATCACTGCATAATCAGAGCATCATCACACCATCACCACTGCATCATCACAACATCATCATCGCAGCGTCATCACTACATCAACACAGCGTCATCACTGCATCATCACTGCATCACCACAGAGTCATCACAGCATCATCCCTGCACCATCACTACATCATCACATTATCATACCACCATCACAGCATCATCAGTGCATCATCACTGCATCATCAGATAATCATCACAGCGTCATCACTGTGTCATCACAGCATCATCAGAGCGTCTTCACAGAATCATCACACCATCATCACTGCATCGTCACAGCATCATCACAGTGTCATCACAGCATCATCACTGCATCATCACAGTATCATCACTGCATCATTACAAAATCATCACAAAATCACAACAGTGACATCACAGCATCATCACTGCATCATCACTGCATCATCACAGCATCATCAGAGCGTCTTCACAGCATCATCACTGCATCATCACTGCATCATCACTGCATTATCACTGCATCATCACAGAATCATCACTGCATCATCACAGCATCATCACTGCATCATCACAGCATCATCACTGCATCATCACAGCATCATCACAGCATCATCACAGCATCATCACTGCATCATCACTGCATCATCACAGCATCATAACTGCATCATCACTTCATCATCACTGCATCATCACTGCATCATCACAGCATCATCACTGCGTCATCACAGCATCATCAGAGCGTATTCACACAATCATCACTGCATCGTCACACCTTCATCACAGTGTCATCACAGCATCATCACAGTATCATCACTGCATCATTACAAAATCATCACAAAATCACCACAGTGTCATCACAGCATCATCACAGCATCATCACTGCATCATCACACCATCATCACTGCATCATCACAGCATCATCACTGCATCATCACTGCATCATCACAGCACCCTCACTGCATCATCACACCATCATCACTGCATCATCACAGCGTCATCAAAGCATCATCACTTCATCATCAGAGCGTCTTCACAGCATCATCACTGCATCATCACAGTGTCATAACAGCATCATCACTGCATCATCACTGCATCATCACAGCATCCTCACGGCATCATCACAGCATCATCACAGCATCATCACAGCATCCTCACTGCATCATCACACCATCATCACTACATCATCACAGCATCATCAGAGCGTCTTCACAGAATCATCACACCATCATCACTGCATCGTCACAGCATCGTCACAGCATCATCACAGTGTCATCACTGCATCATCACTGTATCATCAGAGCATCATCACACCATCACCACTGCATCATCACTGCATCATCACAACATCATCATCGCAGCGTCATCACTACATCAACACAGCGTCATCACTGCATCATCACTGCATCACCACAGAGTCATCACAGCATCATCCCTGCACCATCACTACATCATCACAACATCATCATACCACCATCACAGCATCATCAGTGCATCATCACTGCATCATCAGATAATCATCACAGCGTCATCACTGTGTCATCACAGCATCATCAGAGCGTCTTCACAGAATCATCACACCATCATCACTGCATCGTCACAGCATCATCACAGTGTCATAACAGCATCATCACTGCATCATCACAGCATCATCACTGCATCATCACAGCATCATCACTGCATCATCACTGCATCATCACTACATCATCACTGCATCATCAGACAATCATCACAGCATCATCACTGTATCATCACATCATCATCACTGCATCGTCACAGCATCATCAGAGCGTCTTCACAGCATCATCACTGCATAATCACTGCATCATCACACCATCAACACAGCGTCATCACAGCATCATCACTGCATCATCACAGTATCATCACTGCATCATTACAAAATCATCACAAAATCACCACAGTGTCATCACAGCATCATCACTGCATAATCACTGCTTCATCACAGCATTATATCAGCATCATCACTGCATCATCACAGAATCCTCACTGCATCATCACACCATAATCACAGCATCATCACGACATCATAACAGCATCATCACTGCATCATCACTGCATCATAAATGCATCATCACTGCATCATCACTGCATCATCACAGTGTCATAAGAGCATCATCCCTGCACCATCACTACATCATCACATCATCATCATACCACGATCACAGCATCATCAATGCATTATCACTGCATCATCACAGATTAATCACTGCATCATCACAGCATCATCACACCATCATCACTGCATCATCACAGCATCATCAAAGCATCATCCCTACATCATCACAGCATCATCACAGCATCATCACTGCGTCATCACTGCATCATCACAGCATCATCACTGCATCATCACAGCATCATCACTGCATCATCACAGCATCATCACTGCATCATCACTGCATCATCACTGCATCATCACTGTGTCATAACAGCATCATCACTGCATCATCACTTCATCATCACTGCATCATCACTGCATCATCACAGCATCATCAGAGCGTCTTCACAGCATCATCACTGCATCATCACTGCATCATCACTGCATTATCACTGCATCATCACAGAATCATCACTGCATCATCACAGCATCATCACTGCATCATCACAGCATCATCACTGCATCATCACACCATCCTCACTGCATCATCACACCATCATTACTGCATCATCAGTGCATTATCAGAGCGTCTTCACAGCATCATCACAGCATCATCACAGTGTCATAACAGCATCATCACAGCATAATCACTGCATCATCACAGCATCATCACTGCATCATCACTGCATCATCACAGCATCCTCACTGCATCATCAGAGCGTCTTCACAGCATCATCACAGCATCATCACTGCATCATCACAGTGTCATAAGAGCATCATCCCTGCACCATCACTACATCATCACAACATCATCATACCACGATCACAGCATCATCAATGCATCATCACTGCATCATCAGATAATCATCACAGCGTCATCACTGAATCATCACATCATCATCACTGCGTCATCACAGCATCATCAGAGCGTCTTCACAGAATCATCACTGCATCGTCACAGCTTCATCACAGTGTCATCACAGCATCATCACAGTATCATCACTGCATCATTACAAAATCATCACAAAATCACCACAGGGTCATCACAGCATCATCACTGCATCATCACTGCATCATCACAGTGTCATAACAGCATCATCACTGCATAATTACTGCATCATCACAGCATCCTCACTGCATCATCACTGCATCATCACAGCATCCTCACTGCATCATCACAGCATCCTCACTGCATCATCACAGCATCATCACTGCATCATCACTGCATACTCACTGCATCATAACTGCATCATCACAGCATCCTCACTGCATCATCACTGCATCATCACAACATCCTCACTGCATCATCACACCATCATCACTGCATCATTACAGCATCATCAGAGCGTCTTCACAGCATCATCACTGCATCATCACAGTGTCATCACTGCATAATCACTGCATCATCAGAGCATCATCACACCATCAACACAGGGCCATCAAAGCATCATCATTGCATCATCACTGCATCATCACAAAATCATCACAAAATCACCACAGTGTCATCACAGCATCATCAGTGCATAATCACTGCATCATCACAGCATTATATCAGCATCATCACAGCATCATCACTACATCCTCACTGCATCATCACAGCATCCTCACTGCATCATCACACCATCATCACTGCATCATCACAGTATTATCACAGCATCATCACAGCGTCATCAAAGCATCATCACTGCATCATCACTGCATCACAGCATCATCACTGCATCATCACTGCATCATCACAGCATCCTCACTGCATCATTACACCATCATCACTGCATCATCACAGCATCATTACAGCTTACTCACTGCATCATCATAGCATGATCACTGCATAATCAGAGCATCATCACACCATCACCACTGCATCATCACAACATCATCATCGCAGCGTCATCACTACATCAACACAGCGTCATCACTGCATCATCACAGCATCATCACAGCATCATCACAGCATCATCCCTGCACCATCACTACATCATCACAACATCATCATACCACCATCACAGCATCATCAGTGCATCATCACAGCATCATCAGATAATCATCACAGCGTCATCACTGTGTCATCACAGTATCATCAGAGCGTCTTCACAGAATCATCACACCATCATCACTGCATCGTCACAGCATCATCACAGTGTCATAACAGCATCATCACTGCATCATCACAGCATCATCACAGCATCATCAGAGCGTCTTCACAGCATCATCAGAGCGTCTTCACAGCATCATCACAGCATCATCACTGCATCATCACAGTGTCATAAGAGCATCATCCCTGCACCATCACTACATCATCACAACATCATCATACCACGATCACAGCATCATCAATGCATCATCACTACATCATCAGATAATCATCACAGCGTCATCACTGTATCATCACATCATCATCACTGCGTCATCACAGCATCATCAGAGCGTCTTCACAGAATCATCACCGCATCGTCACAGCTTCATCACAGTGTCATCACAGCATCATTAAAGTATCATCACTGCATCATTACAAAATCATCACAAAATCACCACAGTGTCATCACAGCATCATCACTGCATAATCACTGCATCATCACAGTGTCATAACAGCATCATCACTGCATCATTACTGCATCATCACAGCATCCTCACTGCATCATCACTGCATCATCACAGCATCATCACAGCATCCTCAATGCATCATCACAGCATCCTCACTGCATCATCAATGCATCATCACTGCATCATTACAGCATCATCAGAGCATCATCACAGCATCATCACTGCATCATCACAGCATCATCAGAGCGTCCTCACAGCATCATCACTGCATCATCACTGCATCGTCACAGCATCATCACAGTGTCATCACTGCATCATCACAGCATCCTCTCTGCATCATTACACCATCATTACTGCATCATCACAGCATCATTACAGCTTACTCACTGCATCATCATAGCATGATCACTGCATAATCAGAGCATTATCACACCATCACCACTGTATCATAAGAACATCATCATCGCAGCGTCATCACTACATCAACACAGCGTCATCACTGCATCATCACAGTATCATCACAACATCATCACAGCATCATCCCTGCACCATCACTACATCATCACATCATCATACCACCATCACAGCATCATCAGTGCATCATCACTGCATCATCAGATAATCATCACAGCGTCATCACTGTGTCATCACAGCATCATCAGAGCGTCTTCACAGCATCATCACTGCATAATCACTGAATCATCAGAGCATCATCACACCATTAACACAGCGTCATCACAGCATCATCACTGCATCATCACAGTATCATCACTGCATCATTACAAAATCATCACAAAATCACAACAGTGACATCACAGCATCATCACTGCATAATCACTGCATCATCACAGCAATATATCAGCATCATCACAGCATGATCACTGCATCATCACTGCATCATCACAGCATCCTCAATGCATCATCACACCATCATCACTGCATCATCACAGTATTATCACAGCATCATCACAGCGTCATTAAAGCATCATCACTGCATCATCACAGCATCATCACTGCATCATCACACCATCATCACACCATCATCAAACCATCATCACTACATCATCATTGCATCATCACAGTATCATCACTGCATCATCACAAAATCATCACAAAATCACCACAGTGTCATCAAAGCATCATCACTGCATAATCACTGCATCATCACACCATCATCACACCATCATCACTGCATCATCACTGCATCATCACTGCATCATCACTGTGTCATAACAGCATCATCACTGCATCATCACTACATCATCACAGCATCATCAGAGCGTCTTCACAGAATCATCACACCATCATCACTGCATCGTCACAGCATCGTCACAGCATCATCACAGTGTCATCACTGCATCATCACTGTATCATCAGAGCATCATCACACCATCACCACTGCATCATCACTGCATCATCACAACATCATCATCGCAGCGTCATCACTACATCAACACAGCGTCATCACTGCATCATCACTGCATCACCACAGAGTCATCACAGCATCATCACAGTGTCATAACAGCATCATCACTGCATCATCACAGCATCATCACTGCATCATCACTGCATCATCACTGCATCATCACAGCATCATCAGAGCGTCTTCACAGCATCATCACTGCATCATCAATGCATCATCACTGCATCATCAGACAATCATCACAGCGTCATTACTGTATCATCACATCATCATCACTGCGTCATCAGAGCATCATCAGAGCGTCTTCACAGAATCATCACACCATCATCACTGCATCGTCACAGCATCATCAGAGCGTCTTCACAGCATCATCACTGCATAATCACTGCATCATCACACCATCAACACAGCGTCATCACAGCATCATCACTGCATCATCACAGTATCATCACTGCATCATTACAAAATCATCACAATATCACCACAGTGTCATCACAGCATCATCACTGCATAATCACTGCTTCATCACAGCATTATATCAGCATCATCACAGCATCATCACTGCATCATCACAGCATCCTCACTGCATCATCACACCATCATCACAGCATCATCACGACATCATAACAGCATCATCACTGCATCATCACAGCATCATCAATGCATCATCACTTCATCATCACTGCATCATCACAGCATTATCACTGCATCATCACAGCATCATCACTGCATCATCACTGCATCATCACAGTGTCATAACAGCATCATCCCTGCACCATCACTACATCATCACATCATCATCATACCACGATCACAGCATCATCAATGCATCATCACTGCATCATCACAGAATCATCACTGCATCATCACAGCATCATCAAAGCATCATCACTACATCATCACAGCATCATCACAGCATCATCACTGCGTCATCACTGCATCATCACAGCATCATCACTGAATCATCACAGCATCATCACTGCATCATCACTGCATAATCACTGCATCATCACAGCATTATATCAGCATCATCACAGCATCATCACAGCATCATCACAGCATCATCACATCATCATCACTGCATCATCACAGTATTATCACAGCATCATCACAGCGTCATCACTGCATCATCACTGCATCATCACTGCATCATCACTGCATCATCACAGCATCATCACACCATCATCACTGCATCATCACAGTATTATCACAGCATCATCACAGCGTCATCACTGCATCATCACTGCATCATCAGATAATCATCACAGCGTCATCACTGTATCATCACATCATCATCACTGCGTCATCACAGCATCATCAGAGCGTCTTCACAGAATCATCACTGCATCGTCACAGCTTCATCACAGTGTCATCACAGCATCATCACAGTATCATCACTGCATCATTACAAAATCATCACAAAATCACCAGAGTGTCATCACAGCATCATCTCTGCATAATCACTGCATCATCACAGCATTATATCAGCATCATCACAGCATCATCACTGCATCATCACTGCATCATCACAGCACCCTCACTGCATCATCACACCATCATCACTGCATCATCACAGCGTCATCAAAGCATCATCACAGCATCATCAGATCGTCTTCACAGCATCCTCACTGCATCATCACAGCATCATCACAGCATCATCACAGCATCATCACTGCATCATCACAGCATCCTCACTGCATCATCACTGCATCATCACTGCATCATCACTGCATCATCACAGCTTATTCACAGCATCATCACTGCATCATCACAGCATCCTCATTGCATCATCATACCATCATCACAGCATCATCACGACATCATAACAGCATCATCACTGCATCATCACTGCATCATCAATGCATCATCACTTCATCATCACTGCATCATCACAGCATCATCAATGCATCATCACAGCATCATCACTGCATCATCACAGCATCATCACTGCATCATCACAGCATCATCAAAGCATCATCAAAGCATCATCACTACATCATCAAAGCATCATCACTACATCATCACAGCATCATCACAGCATCATCACTGCGTCATCACAGCATCATCACACCATCATCACTGCATCATCACAGCATCATCACACCATCATCACTGCATCATCACAGCATCATCAAAGCATCATCACTACATCATCACAGCATCATCACAGCATCATCACTTCGTCATCACTGCATCATCACAGCATCATCACTGCATCATCACAGCATCATCACTGCATCATCACTGCATCATCACTGCATAATCACTGCATCATCACAGCATTATATCAGCATCATCACAGCATCATCACTGCATCATCACAGCATCATCACACCATCATCACTGCATCATCACAGTATTATCACAGCATCATCACAGCGTCATCACTGCATCATCACTGCATCATCACAGCATCATCACACCATCATCACTGCATCATCACAGTATTATCACAGCATCATCAGAGCGTCATCACTGCATCATCACTGCATCATCAGATAATCATCACAGCATCATCACTGTATCATCACATCATCATCACTGCGTCATCACAGCATCATCAGAGCGTCTTCACAGAATCATCACTGCATCGTCACAGCTTCATCACAGTGTCATCACAGCATCATCACAGTATCATCACTGCATCATTACAAAATCATCACAAAATCACCAGAGTGTCATCACAGCATCATCACTGCATCATCACTGCATCATCACAGCACCCTCACTGCATCATCACACCATCATCACTGCATCATCACAGCGTCATCAAAGCATCATCACAGCATCATCAGAGCGTCTTCACAGCATCATCATTGCATCATCACAGTGTCATAACAGCATCATCACTGCATCATCACTGCATCATCACAGCATCGTCACTGCATCATCACAGCATCATCACAGCATCATCACAGCATCATCACTGCATCATCACAGCATCCTCACTGCATCATCACTGCATCATCACTGCATCATCACTGCATCATCACAGCTTACTCACTGCATCATCACAACATCCTCACTGCATCATCACACCATCATCACTGCATCATCACAGCATCATCACAGTCTCATCACTGCATAATCACTGCATCATCAGAGCATCATCACACCATCAACACAGGGTCATCAAAGCATCATCATTGCATCATCACAGTATCATCACTGCATCATCACAAAATCATCACAAAATCACCACAGTGTCACCACAGCATCATCACTGCATCATCACTGCATCATCACAGCACCCTCACTGCATCATCACACCATCATCACTGCATCATCACAGTATTATCACAGCATCATCACAGCGTCATCAAAGCATCATCACTGCATCATTACTGCATCATCACACCATCATCACTGCATCATCACAGCATCCTCACTGCATCATCACACCATCATCACTGCATCATCACTGCATCATCACAGTGTCTTCACTGCATAATCACTGCATCATCAGAGCATCATCACACCATCAACACAGGGTCATCAAAGCATCATCATTGCATCATCACAGTATCATCACTGCATCATCACAAAATCACCACAAAATCACCACAGTGTCATCACAGCATCATCACTCCATAATCACTGCATCATCACAGCATTATATCAGCATCATCACTGCATCATCACTGCATCATCACACCATCATCACTGCATCATCACAGTATTATCACAGCGTCATCAAAGCATCATCTCTTCATCATTAGAGCGTCTTCACAGCATCATCACTGCATCATCACAGTGTCATAACAGCATCATCACTGCATCATTACTGCATCATTACAGCATCCTCACTGCATCATCACAGCATCATCACAGCATCATCACAGCATCCTCACTGCATCATCACAGCATCATCACTGCATCATCACTGCATACTCACTGCATCATCACACCATCATCACTGCATCATCACAGCATCATCACTGCATCATCACTGCATCATCACAACATCCTCACTGCATCATCACACCATCATCACTGCATCGTCACAGCATCATCACAGTGTCATCACTGCATAATCACTGTATCATCAGAGCATCATCACACCATCAACACAGGGTCATCAAAGCATCATCATTGCATCATCACTGCATCATCACAAAATCATCACAAAATCACCAGTGTCATCACAGCATCATCAGTGCATAATCACTGCATCAACACAGCATTATATCAGCATCATCACAGCATCATCACTACATCATCAAAGCATCATCACAGCATCCTCACTGCATCATCACTGCATCATCACTGCATCATCACAGTATTATCACAGCATCATCACAGTGTCATCACAGCATCATCACTGCATCATCACAGCATTTTATCAGCATCATCAGAGCATGATCACTGCATCATCACACCATCATCACAGCATCATCACAGCATCATCACTGCATCATCACTGCATCATCACTGCATCATCACTGCATCATCACAGCAGCATCACAGAATCATCACTGCATCTTCACTGCATCATCACAGCATCCTCACTGCATCATCACACCATCATCACTGCATCATCACAGCATCATCAGAGCATCATCACAGCATCATCACTGCATCATCACTGCATCATCACTGCATCATCACAGCATCCTCACTGCATCATCACTGCCTCATCAATGCATCATCACAGCATCATCACTGCATCATCACAGCATCCTCACTGAATCGTCACTGCATCATCACAGCATCATCACTGCATCATCACAGCATCCTCACTGCATCATCACTGCCTCATCAATGCATCATCACAGCATCATCACTGCATCATCACTGCATCATCACAGCATCATCACAGCATCATCACAGCAGCATCACTGCATCATCAAAGCATCATCACTGTATCATCACAGCATCATCACAGCATGCTCACTGCATCATCACACCATCATCACTGCATCATCACAGCATCATCACAGAATCATCACTGCATCATCACTACATCATCACTGCATCATCACTGCATCATCACAGCATCCTCACTGCATCATCACACCATCATCACTGCATCATCCCTGCATCATCACAGCATCATCACTGCATCATCACAGCGTCATCACAGTGTCATAACAGTGTCATCACAGCATCATCACTGCATCATGAAAGCGTCATCACAGTATCATCCAAGCATCATCACATCGTCTACACAACATCATCACAGCGTCATCACAGCATCATCACTGCAAAACCAATGCATCGTCACATCATCATCACTGCATCCTCACATCATCATCACAGCGTCAACACATCATATACACAACATCATCACAGCATCATCACACCATCATCACTGCATCATCACAGCATCATCACTACATCATCACTGTGTCATAACAGCATCATCACAGCGTCATCACTGTATAATCACATCATCATCACTGCGTCATCACAGCATCTTCACAGAATCATCACACAATCATTACTGCATCATCACTGCATCGTCACAGTGTCATCACAGCATCATCACTGCATCATCACAGTATCATCACAGCATCATCACTACATCATCACTGTCATCACTGCATCATCAATGCATCATCACAGCATCATCAGAGCATCCTCACTGCATCATCACACCATCATCACTGCATCATCACAGCATCATCACTGCATCATCACAGCATCATCAGAGCGTCTTCACAGCACCCTCACTGCATCCTCACTGCATCATCACTGCATCGTCACAGCATCATCACAGTGTCATCACAGCATCATCACTGCATAATCACTGCATCATGAGAGCATCATCACACCATCAACACAGGGTCATCACAGCATCATCACTGCATCATCACAGTATCATCACTGCATCATCACAAAATCATCACAAAATCACCACAGTGTCATCACAGCATCATCACTGCATAATCACTGCATCATCACAGCATTATATCAGCATCATAACAGCATCATCACATCATCATCACTGCATCATCACTGCATCATCACAGCATCATCACAGCATCCTCACTGCATCATCACACCATCATCACTGCATCATCACAGTATTATCACAGCATCATCACAGCGTCATGAAAGCATCATCACTGCATCATCACAGCATCATCACTGCATCATCACTGCATCATCACAGCATCATCACTGTGTCATAACAGCATCATCACTGCATCATCACTGCATCATCACAGCATCCTCACTGCATCATCACAGCATCCTCACTGCATCATCACAGCATCATCACTGCATCATCACAGCATCCTCACTGCATCATCACAGCATCCTCACTGCATCATCACTGCATCTTCACAGCATTGTATCAACATCATCACAGCATCATCACTACATCATCGCAACATCATCACTGCATCATCACTGCATCATCACAGCATCATCACTACGTCATCACTGTGTCATCACTGCATCATCACTGCAGCATCACAGCATCATCAGAGCATCATCACTGCATCATCACTGCATTATCACTGCATCATCACAGCATCATCACTGCATCATCACAGCATCATCACTGCATCATCACAGCATCATCACTGCATCATCACTGCATCATCACTGCATCGTCACAGCATCATCACAGTGTCATCACAGCATCATCACTGCATAATCACTGCATCATGAGAGTATCATCACACCATCAACACAGGGTCATCACAGCATCATCACTGCATCATCACAGTATCATCACTGCATCATCACTGCATCATCACAAAATCACCACAGTGACATCACAGCATCATCACTGCATCATCACTGCATCATCACAGCATTATATCAGCATCATAACAGCATCATCACAGCATCATCACTGCATCATCACAGCATCCTCACTGCATCATCACACCATCATCACTGCATCATCACAGTATTATCACAGCATCATCACAGCGTCATGAAAGCATCATCACTGCATCATCACAGCATCATCACTGCATCATCACTGCATCATCACTGTGTCATAACAGCATCATCACTGCATCATCATTGCATCATCACAGCATCCTCACTGCATCATCACAGCATCCTCACTGCATCATCACAGCATCATCACTGCATCATCACAGCATCCTCACTGCATCATCACAGCATCCTCACTGCATCATCACTGCATCATCACTGCATCATCACAGCATCCTCACTGCATCATCACAGCATCCTCACTGCATCATCACAGCATCATCACTGCATCATCACTGCATCATCACAGCATCATCAGAGCATCTTCACAGGATAATCACAGCATCATCCCTGCACCATCACTGCATCATCACAACATCATCACACCACCATCACAGCATCATTAATGCATCATCAGATAATCATTACAGCATCATCATTGCATCATCACATCATCATCACTGAGTCATCACAGCATCATCAGAGTGTATTCACAGCATCATCACTGCATAATCACTGCATCATCAGAGTATCATCACACCATCATCACTGCATCATCACAGCATCATCACAACATCATCACAGAGTCATCAAACAGAATCATAGCATCATCACAGCATCACAACACCATCATCGCTGCGTCATCACTGCATCATCACTGCAACATCACAGTATCATCACAGCATCATCACAAAATCATCACAGTGTCATCACAGCATCATCACTGCATCATCACAGCATCCTCACTGCATTTTATCAGCATCATCACAGCATGATCACTGCATCATCACAGCATCATCACGGCATCATCACAGCATCATCACTGCAATATCACTGCATCATCAGAGCATCATCACACCATCAACACAGAGTCATCAAAGCATCATCACTGCATCATCACTGCATCATCACAGCATTATATCAGCATCATCACAGCATCATCACTACATCATCACAGCATCATCACAGCATCCTCACTGCATCATCACACCATCATCACTGCATCATCACAGTATTATCACAGCATCATCACAGCGTCATCAAAGCATCATCACTGCATCATCACAGCATCATCACTGCATCATCACTGCATCATCACTGCATCATCACACCATCATCACTGCATCATCACAGTATTATCACAGCATCATCACAGCGTCATCAAAGCATCATCACTGCATCATCACAGCATCATCACTGCATCATCACTGCATCATCACTGCTTCATTACACCATCATCACTGCATCATTACACCATCATCACTGCATCATTACAGCTTACTCACTGCAGCATCATAGCATGATAACTGCATAATCAGAGCATCATCACACCATCACCACTGCATCATCACAACATCATCATCGCAGCGTCATCACTACATCAACACAGCGTCATCACTGCATCATCACAGTATCATCACAACATCATCACAGCATCATCCCTGCACCATCACTACATCATCACATCATCATACCACCATCAGAGCATCATCAGTGCATCATCACTGCATCATCAGATAATCATCACAGCGTCATCACTGTGTCATCACAGCATCATCAGAGCGTCTTCACAGAATCATCACACCATCATCACTGCATCGTCACAGCATCATCACAGTGTAATCACAGCATCATCACTGCATAATCACTGCATCATCAGAGCATCATCACACCTTTAACACAGCGTCATCATAGCATCATCACTGCATCATCACAGTATCATCACTGCATCATTACAAAATCATCACAAAATCACCACAGTGACATCACAGCATCATCACTGCATAATCACTGCATCATCACAGCATTATATCAGCATCATCACAGCATGATCACTGCATCATCACTGCATCATCACAGCATCCTCAATGCATCATCACACCATCATCACTGCATCATCACAGTATTATCACAGCATCATCACAGCGTCATTAAAGCATCATCACTGCATCATCACTGCATCATCACACCATCATCACTGCATCATCACAGCATCATCACTGCATCATCACTGCATCATCACAGCATCATAACTGCATCATCACTTCATCATCAGAGCATCATCACTGCATCATCACAGCATCATCACAGCATCATCACTGCATCATCACTGCATCATCACACCATCATCAAACCATCATCACTACATCATCACAGCATCATCACAGCATCATCACTGCATCATCACAGCATCATCACTGCATCATCACAGCATCAACACTGCATCATCACTGCATCATCACTGCATCATCACAGCATCATCACTGCATCATCACTGCATCATCACTGCACCTTCACTGCACCATCACTACATCATAACAACATCATCATACCACGATCACAGCATCATCAATGCATCATCACTGCATCATCAGATAATCATCACAGCGTCATCACTGTATCATCACATCATCATCACTGCGTCATCACAACATCATCAGAGCGTCTTCACAGAATCATCACACCATCATCACTGCATCGTCACAGCATCATCAGAGCGTCTTCACAGCATCATCACTGCATAATCACTGCATCATCACAGCATTATATCAGCATCATCACAGCATCATCACTGCATCATCACAGCATCATCACAACATCATCACTGCATCATCACAGTATTATCACAGCATCATCACAGCGTCATCACTGCATCATCACTGCATCATCACTGCATCATCACAGCATCATCAGAGCGTCTTCACAGCATCATCACAGCATCATCACTGCATCATCACAGTGTCATAAGAGCATCATCCCTGCACCATCACTACATCATCACACCACGATCACAGCATCATCAATGCATCATCACTGCATCATCAGATAATCATCACAGCGTCATCACTGTATCATCACATCATCATCACTGCGTCATCACAGCATCATCAGAGCGTCTTCACAGAATCATCACTGCATCGTCACAGCTTCATCACAGTGTCATCACAGCATCATCACAGTATCATCACTGCATCATTACAAAATCATCACAAAATCACCACAGTGTCATCACAGCATCATCACTGCATAATCACTGCATCATCACAGCATTATATCAGCATCATCACAGCATCATCATTGCATCATCACTGCATCATCACAGCACCCTCACTGCATCATCACACCATCATCACTGCATCATCACAGCGTCATCAAAGCATCATCACAGCATCATCAGAGCGTCTTCACAGCATCATCACTGCATCATCACTGCATCAACACAGTGTCATAACAGCATCATCACTGCATCATCACTGCATCATCACAGCATCCTCACTGCATCATCACAGCATCATCACAGCATCATCACAGCATCATCACTGCATCATCACAGCATCCTCACTGCATCATCACTGCATCATCACTGCATACTCACTGCATCATCACTGCATCATCACTGCATCATCACAGCTTACTCACTGCATCATCACAGCATCCTCACTGCATCATCACAACATCATCACTGCATCATCACAGCATCATCAGAGCGTCTTCACAGAATCATCACACCATCATCACTGCATCGTCACAGCATCGTCACAGCATCATCACAGTGTCATCACTGCATCATCACTGTATCATCAGAGCATCATCACACCATCACCACTGCATCATCACTGCATCATCACAACATCATCATCGCAGCGTCATCACTACATCAACACAGCGTCATCACTGCATCATCACTGCATCACCACAGAGTCATCACAGCATCATCACAGTGTCATAACAGCATCATCACTGCATCATCACAGCATCATCACTGCATCATCACTGCATCATCACTGCATCATCAGATAATCATCACAGCGTCATCACTGTGTCATCACAGCATCATCAGAGCGTCTTCACAGAATCATCACACCATCATCACTGCATCGTCACAGCATCATCACAGTGTCATAACAGCATCATCACTGCATCGTCACAGCATCATCACTGCATCATCACAGCATCATCACTGCATCATCACAGCATCATCAGAGCGTCTTCACAGCATCATCACTGCATCATCACTGCATCATCACAGCATCATCACTGCATCATCAGATAATCATCACAGCGTCATCACTGTATCATCACATCATCATCACTGCGTCATCACAGCATCATCAGAGCGTCTTCACAGAATCATCACACCATCATCACTGCATTGTCACAGCATCATCAGAGCGTCTTCACAGCACCATCACTGCATAATCACTGCATCATCACACCATCAACACAGCATCATCACTGCATCATCACAGTATCATCACTGCATCATTACAAAATCATCACAAAATCACCACGGTGTCATCACAGCATCATCACTGCATAATCACTGCTTCATCACAGCATTTTATCAGCATCATCACAGCATCATCACTGCATCATCACAGCATCCTCACTGCATCATCACACCATCATCACAGCATCATCACGACATCATAACAGCATCATCACTGCATCATCCCTGCATCATCAATGCATCATCACTTCATCATCACTGCATCATCACAGCATCATCAATGCATCATCACAGCATCATCACTGCATCATCACTGCATCATCACAGAATCATCACTGCATCATCACAGCATCATCAAACCATCATCACTACATCATCACAGCATCATCACCTCATCATCACTGCATCGTCACAGCATTATATCAGCATCATCACAGCATCATCACTGCATCATCACTGCATCACCACAGCATCATCACAACATCATCACTGCATCATCACAGTATTATCACAGCATCATCACAGCGTCATCACTGCGTCATCACTGCATCATCACTGCATCATCACAGCACGCTCACTGCATCATCACACCATCATCACTGCATCATCACAGCATTATCACAGCATTATCACAGCGTCATCAAAGCATCATCACAGCATCATCAGAGCGTCTTCACAGCATCATCACTGCATCATCACTGCATCATCACAGTGTCATAACAGCATCATCACTGCATCATCACTGCATCATCACAGCATCCTCACTACATCATCACAGCATCATCACAGCATCATCACTGCATCATCACAGCATCCTCACTGCATCATCACTGCATCATCAATGCATACTCAGTGCATCATCACAGCATCATCACTGCACCATCACTGCATCATCACAGCTTACTCACTGCATCATCACAGCATCATCACTGCATCATCACAACATCCTCACTGCATCATCACACCATCATCACTGCATCGTCACAGCATCATCACAGTGTCATCACTGCATAATCACTGCATCATCAGAGCATCATCACACCCTCAACACAGGGTCATCAAAGCATCATCATTGCATCATCACAGTATCATCACTGCATCATCACACCATCATCACTGCATCATCAGAGCGTCTTCACAGCATCATCACTGCATCATCACTGCATCATCACAGTGTCTTCACTGCATAATCACTGCATCATCAGAGCATCATCACACCATCAACACAGGGTCATCAAAGCATCATCATTGCATCATCACAGCATCATCACTGCACCATCACTGCATCATCACAGCTTACTCACTGCATCATCACAGCATCATCACTGCATCATCACAACATCCTCACTGCATCATCACACCATCATCACTGCATCGTCACAGCATCATCACAGTGTCATCACTGCATAATCACTGCATCATCAGAGCATCATCACACCCTCAACACAGGGTCATCAAAGCATCATCATTGCATCATCACAGTATCATCACTGCATCATCACACCATCATCACTGCATCATCAGAGCGTCTTCACAGCATCATCACAGCATCATCACTGCATCATCACTGCATCATCACAGCATTATATCAGCATCATCACAGCATCATCACTGCATCATCACTGCATCATCACAGCATCCTCACTGCATCATCACACCATCATCACTGCATCATCACAGTATTATCACAGCATCATCACAGCGTCATCAAAGCATCATCTCTTCATCATTAGAGCGTCTTCACAGCATCATCACTGCATCATCACAGTGTCATAACAGCATCATCACTGCATCATTACTGCATCATCACAGCATCCTCACTGCATCATCACACCATCATCACTGCATCATCACAGCATCCTCACTGCATCATCACAGCATCCTCACTGCATCATCACAGCATCATCACTGCATCATCACAGCATACTCACTGCATCATCACACCATCATCACTGCATCATCACAGCATCATCACTGCATCATCACAACATCATCAGAGCGTCTTCACAGAATCATCACACCATCATCACTGCATCGTCACAGCATCATCAGAGCGTCTTCACAGCATCATCACTGCATAATCACTGCATCATCACAGCATTATATCAGCATCATCACAGCATCATCACTGCATCATCACAGCATCATCACACCATCATCACTGCATCATCACAGTATTATCACAGCATCATCACAGCGTCATCACTGCATCATCACTGCATCATCACACCATCATCACTGCATCATCACAGTATTATCACAGCATCATCACAGCATCATCACTGCATCATCACAGCATCATCAGAGCGTCTTCACAGCATCATCACTGCATCATCACTGCATCATCACAGCATCATCACTGCATCATCAGATAATCATCACAGCGTCATCACTGTATCATCACATCATCATCACTGCGTCATCACAGCATCATCAGAGCGTCTTCACAGAATCATCACACCATCATCACTGCATTGTCACAGCATCATCAGAGCGTCTTCACAGCACCATCACTGCATAATCACTGCATCATCACACCATCAACACAGCATGATCACTGCATCATCACAGTATCATCACTGCATCATTACAAAATCATCACAAAATCACCACAGTGTCATCACAGCATCATCACTGCATAATCACTGCTTCATCACAGCATTATATCAGCATCATCACAGCATCATCACTGCATCATCACAGCATCCTCACTGCATCATCACACCATCATCACAGCATCATCACGACATCATAACAGCATCATCACTGCATCATCCCTGCATCATCAATGCATCATCACTTCATCATCACTGCATCATCACAGCATCATCAATGCATCATCACAGCATCATCACTGCATCATCACTGCATCATCACAGAATCATCACTGCATCATCACAGCATCATCACACCATCATCACTGCATCATCACAGCATCATCAAACCATCATCACTACATCATCACAGCATCATCACCTCATCATCACTGCATCGTCATAGCATTATATCAGCATCATCACAGCATCATCACTGCATCATCACTGCATCACCACAGCATCATCACAACATCATCACTGCATCATCACAGTATTATCACAGCATCATCACAGCGTCATCACTGCGTCATCACTGCATCATCACTGCATCATCACAGCACGCTCACTGCATCATCACACCATCATCACTGCATCATCACAGCATTATCACAGCATTATCACAGCGTCATCAAAGCATCATCACAGCATCATCAGAGCGTCTTCACAGCATCATCACTGCATCATCACTGCATCATCAGAGCATCATCACACCATCAACACAGAGTCATCAAAGCATCATCACTGCATCATCACTGCATCATCACAGCATTATATCAGCATCATCACAGCATCATCACTACATCATCACAGCATCATCACAGCATCCTCACTGCATCATCACACCATCATCACTGCATCATCACAGTATTATCACAGCATCATCACAGCGTCATCAAAGCATCATCACTGCATCATCACAGCATCATCACTGCATCATCACAGCATCATCACTGCATCATCACACCATCATCACTGCATCATCACAGTATTATCACAGCATCATCACAGCGTCATCAAAGCATCATCACTGCATCATCACAGCATCATCACTGCATCATCACTGCATCATCACTGCATCATTACACCATCATCACTGCATCATTACACCATCATCACTGCATCATTACAGCTTACTCACTGCAGCATCATAGCATGATAACTGCATAATCAGAGCATCATCACACCATCACCACTGCATCATCACAACATCATCATCGCAGCGTCATCACTACATCAACACAGCGTCATCACTGCATCATCACAGTATCATCACAACATCATCACAGCATCATCCCTGCACCATCACTACATCATCACATCATCATATCACCATCAGAGCATCATCAGTGCATCATCACTGCATCATCAGATAATCATCACAGCGTCATCACTGTGTCATCACAGCATCATCAGAGCGTCTTCACAGAATCATCACACCATCATCACTGCATCGTCACAGCATCATCACAGTGTAATCACAGCATCATCACTGCATAATCACTGCATCATCAGAGCATCATCACACCTTTAACACAGCGTCATCATAGCATCATCACTGCATCATCACAGTATCATCACTGCATCATTACAAAATCATCACAAAATCACCACAGTGACATCACAGCATCATCACTGCATAATCGCTGCATCATCACAGCATTATATCAGCATCATCACAGCATGATCACTGCATCATCACTGCATCATCACAGCATCCTCAATGCATCATCACACCATCATCACTGCATCATCACAGTATTATCACAGCATCATCACAGCGTCATTAAAGCATCATCACTGCATCATCACTGCATCATCACACCATCATCACAGCATCATCACTGCATCATCACTGCATCATCACAGCATCATAACTGCATCATCACTTCATCATCAGAGCATCATCACTGCATCATCACAGCATCATCACAGCATCATCACTGCATCATCACTGCATCATCACACCATCATCAAACCATCATCACTACATCATCACAGCATCATCACAGCATCATCACTGCATCATCACAGCATCATCACTGCATCATCACAGCATCAACACTGCATCATCACTGCATCATCACTGCATCATCACAGCATCATCACTGCATCATCACTGCATCATCACTGCACCTTCCCTGCACCATCACTACATCATAACAACATCATCATACCACGATCACAGCATCATCAATGCATCATCACTGCATCATCAGATAATCATCACAGCGTCATCACTGTATCATCACATCATCATCACTGCGTCATCACAACATCATCAGAGCGTCTTCACAGAATCATCACACCATCATCACTGCATCGTCACAGCATCATCAGAGCGTCTTCACAGCATCATCACTGCATAATCACTGCATCATCACAGCATTATATCAGCATCATCACAGCATCATCACTGCATCATCACAGCATCATCACAACATCATCACTGCATCATCACAGTATTATCACAGCATCATCACAGCGTCATCACTGCATCATCACTGCATCATCACTGCATCATCACAGCATCATCAGAGCGTCTTCACAGCATCATCAGAGCGTCTTCACAGCATCATCACAGCATCATCACTGCATCATCACAGTGTCATAAGAGCATCATCCCTGCACCATCACTACATCATCACACCACGATCACAGCATCATCAATGCATCATCACTGCATCATCAGATAATCATCACAGCGTCATCACTGTATCATCACATCATCATCACTGCGTCATCACAGCATCATCAGAGCGTCTTCACAGAATCATCACACCATCATCACTGCATTGTCACAGCATCATCAGAGCGTCTTCACAGCACCATCACTGCATAATCACTGCATCATCACACCATCAACACAGCATCATCACTGCATCATCACAGTATCATCACTGCATCATTACAAAATCATCACAAAATCACCACAGTGTCATCACAGCATCATCACTGCATAATCACTGCTTCATCACAGCATTATATCAGCATCATCACAGCATCATCACTGCATCATCACAGCATCCTCACTGCATCATCACACCATCATCACAGCATCATCACGACATCATAACAGCATCATCACTGCATCATCCCTGCATCATCAATGCATCATCACTTCATCATCACTGCATCATCACAGCATCATCAATGCATCATCACAGCATCATCACTGCATCATCACTGCATCATCACAGAATCATCACTGCATCATCACAGCATCATCAAACCATCATCACTACATCATCACAGCATCATCACCTCATCATCACTGCATCGTCACAGCATTATATCAGCATCATCACAGCATCATCACTGCATCATCACTGCATCACCACAGCATCATCACAACATCATCACTGCATCATCACAGTATTATCACAGCATCATCACAGCGTCATCACTGCGTCATCACTGCATCATCACTGCATCATCACAGCACGCTCACTGCATCATCACACCATCATCACTGCATCATCACAGCATTATCACAGCATTATCACAGCGTCATCAAAGCATCATCACAGCATCATCAGAGCGTCTTCACAGCATCATCACTGCATCATCACTGCATCATCACAGTGTCATAACAGCATCATCACTGCATCATCACTGCATCATCACAGCATCCTCACTACATCATCACAGCATCATCACAGCATCATCACTGCATCATCACAGCATCCTCACTGCATCATCACTGCATCATCAATGCATACTCACTGCATCATCACAGCATCATCACTGCACCATCACTGCATCATCACAGCTTACTCACTGCATCATCACAGCATCATCACTGCATCATCACAACATCCTCACTGCATCATCACACCATCATCACTGCATCGTCACAGCATCATCACAGTGTCATCACTGCATAATCACTGCATCATCAGAGCATCATCACACCCTCAACACAGGGTCATCAAAGCATCATCATTGCATCATCACAGTATCATCACTGCATCATCACACCATCATCACTGCATCATCAGAGCGTCTTCACAGCATCATCACTGCATCATCACTGCATCATCACAGTGTCTTCACTGCATAATCACTGCATCATCAGAGCATCATCACACCATCAACACAGGGTCATCAAAGCATCATCATTGCATCATCACAGTATCATCACTGCATCATCACAAAATCATCACAAAATCACCACAGTGTCATCACAGCATCATCACTGCATCATCACTGCATCATCACAGCATTATATCAGCATCATCACAGCATCATCACTGCATCATCACTGCATCATCACAGCATCCTCACTGCATCATCACACCATCATCACTGCATCATCACAGTATTATCACAGCATCATCACAGCGTCATCAAAGCATCATCTCTTCATCATTAGAGCGTCTTCACAGCATCATCACTGCATCATCACAGTGTCATAACAGCATCATCACTGCATCATCACTGCATCATCACAGCATCCTCACTACATCATCACAGCATCATCACAGCATCATCACTGCATCATCACAGCATCCTCACTGCATCATCACTGCATCATCAATGCATACTCACTGCATCATCACAGCATCATCACTGCACCATCACTGCATCATCACAGCTTACTCACTGCATCATCACAGCATCATCACTGAATCATCACAACATCCTCACTGCATCATCACACCATCATCACTGCATCGTCACAGCATCATCACAGTGTCATCACTGCATAATCACTGCATCATCAGAGCATCATCACACCCTCAACACAGGGTCATCAAAGCATCATCATTGCATCATCACAGTATCATCACTGCATCATCACACCATCATCACTGCATCATCAGAGCGTCTTCACAGCATCATCACTGCATCATCACTGCATCATCACAGTGTCTTCACTGCATAATCACTGCATCATCAGAGCATCATCACACCATCAACACAGGGTCATCAAAGCATCATCATTGCATCATCACAGTATCATCACTGCATCATCACAAAATCATCACAAAATCACCACAGTGTCATCACAGCATCATCACTGCATCATCACTGCATCATCACAGCATTATATCAGCATCATCACAGCATCATCACTGCATCATCACTGCATCATCACAGCATCCTCACTGCATCATCACACCATCATCACTGCATCATCACAGTATTATCACAGCATCATCACAGCGTCATCAAAGCATCATCTCTTCATCATTAGAGCGTCTTCACAGCATCATCACTGCATCATCACAGTGTCATAACAGCATCATCACTGCATCATTACTGCATCATCACAGCATCCTCACTGCATCATCACACCATCATCACTGCATCATCACAGCATCCTCACTGCATCATCACAGCATCCTCACTGCATCATCACAGCATCATCACTGCATCATCACAGCATACTCACTGCATCATCACACCATCATCACTGCATCATCACAGCATCATCACTGCATCATCACAACATCATCAGAGCGTCTTCACAGAATCATCACACCATCATCACTGCATCGTCACAGCATCATCAGAGCGTCTTCACAGCATCATCACTGCATAATCACTGCATCATCACAGCATTATATCAGCATCATCACAGCATCATCACTGCATCATCACAGCATCATCACACCATCATCACTGCATCATCACAGTATTATCACAGCATCATCACAGCGTCATCACTGCATCATCACTGCATCATCACACCATCATCACTGCATCATCACAGTATTATCACAGCATCATCACAGCATCATCACTGCATCATCACAGCATCATCAGAGCGTCTTCACAGCATCATCACTGCATCATCACTGCATCATCACAGCATCATCACTGCATCATCAGATAATCATCACAGCGTCATCACTGTATCATCACATCATCATCACTGCGTCATCACAGCATCATCAGAGCGTCTTCACAGAATCATCACACCATCATCACTGCATTGTCACAGCATCATCAGAGCGTCTTCACAGCACCATCACTGCATAATCACTGCATCATCACACCATCAACACAGCATCATCACTGCATCATCACAGTATCACTGCATCATTACAAAATCATCACAAAATCACCACAGTGTCATCACAGCATCATCACTGCATAATCACTGCTTCATCACAGCATTATATCAGCATCATCACAGCATCATCACTGCATCATCACAGCATCATCACACCATCATCACTGCATCATCACAGTATTATCACAGCATCATCACAGCATCATCACTGCATCATCACAGCATCATCAGAGCGTCTTCACAGCATCATCACTGCATCATCACTGCATCATCACAGCATCATCACTGCATCATCAGATAATCATCACAGCGTCATCACTGTATCATCACATCATCATCACTGCGTCATCACAGCATCATCAGAGCGTCTTCACAGAATCATCACACCATCATCACTGCATTGTCACAGCATCATCAGAGCGTCTTCACAGCACCATCACTGCATAATCACTGCATCATCACACCATCAACACAGCATCATCACTGCATCATCACAGTATCATCACTGCATCATCACTGCATAATCACTGCTTCATCACAGCATTATATCAGCATCATCACAGCATCATCACTGCATCATCACAGCATCCTCACTGCATCATCACACCATCATCACAGCATCATCACGACATCATAACAGCATCATCACTGCATCATCCCTGCATCATCAATGCATCATCACTTCATCATCACTGCATCATCACAGCATCATCAATGCATCATCACAGCATCATCACTGCATCATCACTGCATCATCACAGAATCATCACTGCATCATCACAGCATCATCACACCATCATCACTGCATCATCACAGCATCATCAAACCATCATCACTACATCATCACAGCATCATCACCTCATCATCACTGCATCGTCATAGCATTATATCAGCATCATCACAGCATCATCACTGCATCATCACTGCATCACCACAGCATCATCACAACATCATCACTGCATCATCACAGTATTATCACAGCATCATCACAGCGTCATCACTGCGTCATCACTGCATCATCACTGCATCATCACAGCACGCTCACTGCATCATCACACCATCATCACTGCATCATCACAGCATTATCACAGCATTATCACAGCGTCATCAAAGCATCATCACAGCATCATCAGAGCGTCTTCACAGCATCATCACTGCATCATCACTGCATCATCACAGTGTCATAACAGCATCATCACTGCATCATCACTGCATCATCACAGCATCCTCACTACATCATCACAGCATCATCACAGCATCATCACTGCATCATCACAGCATCCTCACTGCATCATCACTGCATCATCAATGCATACTCACTGCATCATCACACCATCATCACTGCATCGTCACAGCATCATCACAGTGTCATCACTGCATAATCACTGCATCATCAGAGCATCATCACACCCTCAACACAGGGTCATCAAAGCATCATCATTGCATCATCACAGTATCATCACTGCATCATCACACCATCATCACTGCATCATCAGAGCGTCTTCACAGCATCATCACTGCATCATCACTGCATCATCACAGTGTCTTCACTGCATAATCACTGCATCATCAGAGCATCATCACACCATCAACACAGGGTCATCAAAGCATCATCATTGCATCATCACAGTATCATCACTGCATCATCACAAAATCATCACAAAATCACCACAGTGTCATCACAGCATCATCACTGCATCATCACTGCATCATCACAGCATTATATCAGCATCATCACAGCATCATCACTGCATCATCACAGCATCCTCACTGCATCATCACACCATCATCACTGCATCATCACAGTATTATCACAGCATCATCACAGCGTCATCAAAGCATCATCTCTTCATCATTAGAGCGTCTTCACAGCATCATCACTGCATCATCACAGTGTCATAACAGCATCATCACTGCATCATTACTGCATCATCACAGCATCCTCACTGCATCATCACACCATCATCACTGCATCATCACAGCATCCTCACTGCATCATCACAGCATCCTCACTGCATCATCACAGCATCATCACTGCATCATCACAGCATACTCACTGCATCATCACAGCATCATCACTGCATCATCAAAGCATCATCACTGCATCATCACAACATCATCAGAGCGTCTTCACAGAATCATCACACCATCATCACTGCATCGTCACAGCATCATCAGAGCGTCTTCACAGCATCATCACTGCATCATCACAGCATTATATCAGCATCATCACTGCATCATCACTGCATCATCACAGCATCATCACACCATCATCACTGCATCATCACAGTATTATCACAGCATCATCACAGCGTCATCACTGCATCATCACTGCATCATCACTGCATCATCACAGCATCATCAGAGCGTCTTCACAGCATCATCACAGCATCATCACTGCATCATCACTGCATCATCACACCATCATCAAACCATCATCACTACATCATCACAGCATCATCACAGCATCATCACTGCATCATCACAGCATCATCACTGCATCATCACAGCATCAACACTGCATCATCACTGCATCATCACTGCATCATCACAGCATCATCACTGCATCATCACTGCATCATCACTGCACCTTCACTGCACCATCACTACATCATAACAACATCATCATACCACGATCACAGCATCATCAATGCATCATCACTGCATCATCAGATAATCATCACAGCGTCATCACTGTATCATCACATCATCATCACTGCGTCATCACAACATCATCAGAGCGTCTTCACAGAATCATCACACCATCATCACTGCATCGTCACAGCATCATCAGAGCGTCTTCACAGCATCATCACTGCATAATCACTGCATCATCACAGCATTATATCAGCATCATCACAGCATCATCACTGCATCATCACAGCATCATCACAACATCATCACTGCATCATCACAGTATTATCACAGCATCATCACAGCGTCATCACTGCATCATCACTGCATCATCACTGCATCATCACAGCATCATCAGAGCGTCTTCACAGCATCATCACAGCATCATCACTGCATCATCACAGTGTCATAAGAGCATCATCCCTGCACCATCACTACATCATCACACCACGATCACAGCATCATCAATGCATCATCACTGCATCATCAGATAATCATCACAGCGTCATCACTGTATCATCACATCATCATCACTGCGTCATCACAGCATCATCAGAGCGTCTTCACAGAATCATCACTGCATCGTCACAGCTTCATCACAGTGTCATCACAGCATCATCACAGTATCATCACTGCATCATTACAAAATCATCACAAAATCACCACAGTGTCATCACAGCATCATCACTGCATAATCACTGCATCATCACAGCATTATATCAGCATCATCACAGCATCATCATTGCATCATCACTGCATCATCACAGCACCCTCACTGCATCATCACACCATCATCACTGCATCATCACAGCGTCATCAAAGCATCATCACAGCATCATCAGAGCGTCTTCACAGCATCATCGCTGCATCATCACTGCATCAACACAGTGTCATAACAGCATCATCACTGCATCATCACTGCATCATCACAGCATCCTCACTGCATCATCACAGCATCATCACAGCATCATCACAGCATCATCACTGCATCATCACAGCATCCTCATTGCATCATCACTGCATCATCACTGCATACTCACTGCATCATCACTGCATCATCACAGCTTACTCACTGCATCATCACAGCATCCTCACTGCATCATCACAACATCATCACTGCATCATCACAGCATCATCAGAGCGTCTTCACAGAATCATCACACCATCATCACTGCATCGTCACAGCATCATCACAGTGTCATCACTGCATCATCACTGTATCATCAGAGCATCATCACACCATCACCACTGCATCATCACTGCATCATCACAACATCATCATCGCAGCGTCATCACTACATCAACACAGCGTCATCACTGCATCATCACTGCATCACCACAGAGTCATCACAGCATCATCCCTGCACCATCACTACATCATCACAACATCATCATACCACCATCACAGCATCATCAGTGCATCATCAATGCATCATCAGATAATCATCACAGCGTCATCACTGTGTCATCACAGCATCATCAGAGCGTCTTCACAGAATCATCACACCATCATCACTGCATCGTCACAGCATCATCACAGTGTCATAACAGCATCATCACTGCATCGTCACAGCATCATCACTGCATCATCACAGCATCATCACTGCATCATCACAGCATCATCAGAGCGTCTTCACAGCATCATCACTGCATCATCACTGCATCATCACAGCATCATCACTGCATCATCAGATAATCATCACAGCGTCATCACTGTATCATCACATCATCATCACTGCGTCATCACAGCATCATCAGAGCGTCTTCACAGAATCATCACACCATCATCACTGCATTGTCACAGCATCATCAGAGCGTCTTCACAGCACCATCACTGCATAATCACTGCATCATCACACCATCAACACAGCATCATCACTGCATCATCACAGTATCATCACTGCATCATTACAAAATCATCACAAAATCACCACAGTGTCATCACAGCATCATCACTGCATAATCACTGCTTCATCACAGCATTATATCAGCATCATCACAGCATCATCACTGCATCATCACAGCATCCTCACTGCATCATCACACCATCATCACAGCATCATCACGACATCATAACAGCATCATCACTGCATCATCCCTGCATCATCAATGCATCATCACTTCATCATCACTGCATCATCACAGCATCATCAATGCATCATCACAGCATCATCACTGCATCATCACAGAATCATCACTGCATCATCACAGCATCATCACACCATCATCACTGCATCATCACAGCATCATCAAACCATCATCACTACATCATCACAGCATCATCACCTCATCATCACTGCATCATCACTGCATCACCACAGCATCATCACAACATCATCACTGCATCATCACAGTATTATCACAGCATCATCACAGCGTCATCACTGCGTCATCACTGCATCATCACTGCATCATCACTGCATCATCACAGCACGCTCACTGCATCATCACACCATCATCACTGCATCATCACAGCATTATCACAGCATTATCACAGCGTCATCAAAGCATCATCACAGCATCATCAGAGCGTCTTCACAGCATCATCACTGCATCATCACTGCATCATCACAGTGTCATAACAGCATCATCACTGCATCATCACTGCATCATCACAGCATCCTCACTACATCATCACAGCATCATCACAGCATCATCACTGCATCATCACAGCATCCTCACTGCATCATCACTGCATCATCAATGCATACTCACTGCATCATCACAGCATCATCACTGCACCATCACTGCATCATCACAGCTTACTCACTGCATCATCACAGCATCATCACTGCATCATCACAACATCCTCACTGCATCATCACACCATCAGCACTGCATCGTCACAGCATCATCACAGTGTCATCACTGCATAATCACTGCATCATCAGAGCATCATCACACCCTCAACACAGGGTCATCAAAGCATCATCATTGCATCATCATTGCATCATCACAGCATCATCACACCATCATCACTGCATCATCACAGTATTATCACAGCATCATCACAGCGTCATCACTGCATCATCACTGCATCATCACTGCATCATCACAGCATCATCAGAGCGTCTTCACAGCATCATCACAGCATCATCACTGCATCATCACAGTGTCATAAGAGCATCATCCCTGCACCATCACTACATCATCACACCACGATCACAGCATCATCAATGCATCATCACTGCATCATCAGATAATCATCACAGCGTCATCACTGTATCATCACATCATCATCACTGCGTCATCACAGCATCATCAGAGCGTCTTCACAGAATCATCACTGCATCGTCACAGCTTCATCACAGTGTCATCACAGCATCATCACAGTATCATCACTGCATCATTACAAAATCATCACAAAATCACCACAGTGTCATCACAGCATCATCACTGCATAATCACTGCATCATCACAGCATTATATCAGCATCATCACAGCATCATCATTGCATCATCACTGCATCATCACAGCACCCTCACTGCATCATCACACCATCATCACTGCATCATCACAGCATCATCACTGCACCATCACAGCATCATCACAGCTTACTCACTGCATCATCACAGCATCATCACTGCATCATCACAACATCCTCACTGCATCATCACACCATCAGCACTGCATCGTCACAGCATCATCACAGTGTCATCACTGCATAATCACTGCATCATCAGAGCATCATCACACCCTCAACACAGGGTCATCAAAGCATCATCATTGCATCATCATTGCATCATCACAGCATCATCACACCATCATCACTGCATCATCACAGTATTATCACAGCATCATCACAGCGTCATCACTGCATCATCACTGCATCATCACTGCATCATCACAGCATCATCAGAGCGTCTTCACAGCATCATCACAGCATCATCACTGCATCATCACAGTGTCATAAGAGCATCATCCCTGCACCATCACTACATCATCACACCACGATCACAGCATCATCAATGCATCATCACTGCATCATCAGATAATCATCACAGCGTCATCACTGTATCATCACATCATCATCACTGCGTCATCACAGCATCATCAGAGCGTCTTCACAGAATCATCACTGCATCGTCACAGCTTCATCACAGTGTCATCACAGCATCATCACAGTATCATCACTGCATCATTACAAAATCATCACAAAATCACCACAGTGTCATCACAGCATCATCACTGCATAATCACTGCATCATCACAGCATTATATCAGCATCATCACAGCATCATCATTGCATCATCACTGCATCATCACAGCACCCTCACTGCATCATCACACCATCATCACTGCATCATCACAGCGTCATCAAAGCATCATCACAGCATCATCAGAGCGTCTTCACAGCATCATCACTGCATCATCACTGCATCAACACAGTGTCATAACAGCATCATCACTGCATCATCACTGCATCATCACAGCATCCTCACTGCATCATCACAGCATCATCACAGCATCATCACAGCATCATCACAGCATCCTCACTGCATCATCACTGCATACTCACTGCATCATCACTGCATCATCACTGCATCATCACTGCATCATCACAGCTTACTCACTGCATCATCACAGCATCCTCACTGCATCATCACAACATCATCACTGCATCATCACAGCATCATCAGAGCGTCTTCACAGAATCATCACACCATCATCACTGCATCATCACAGCATCGTCACAGCATCATCACAGTGTCATCACTGCATCATCACTGTATCATCAGAGCATCATCACACCATCACCACTGCATCATCACTGCATCATCACAACATCATCATCGCAGCGTCATCACTACATCAACACAGCGTCATCACTGCATCATCACTGCATCACCACAGAGTCATCACAGCATCATCCCTGCACCATCACTACATCATCACAACATCATCATACCACCATCACAGCATCATCAGTGCATCATCAATGCATCATCAGATAATCATCACTGCGTCATCACTGTGTCATCACAGCATCATCAGAGCGTCTTCACAGAATCATCACACCATCATCACTGCATCGTCACAGCATCATCACAGTGTCATAACAGCATCATCACTGCATCGTCACAGCATCATCACTGCATCATCACAGCATCATCACTGCATCATCACAGCATCATCAGAGCGTCTTCACAGCATCATCACACCATCATCACTGCATTGTCACAGCATCATCACTGCATCATCAGATAATCATCACAGCGTCATCACTGTATCATCACATCATCATCACTGCGTCATCACAGCATCATCAGAGCGTCTTCACAGAATCATCACACCATCATCACTGCATTGTCACAGCATCATCAGAGCGTCTTCACAGCACCATCACTGCATAATCACTGCATCATCACACCATCAACACAGCATCATCACTGCATCATCACAGTATCATCACTGCATCATTACAAAATCATCACAAAATCACCACAGTGACATCACAGCATCATCACTGCATAATCACTGCATCATCACAGCATTATATCAGCATCATCACAGCATGATCACTGCATCATCACTGCATCATCACAGCATCCTCAATGCATCATCACACCATCATCACTGCATCATCACAGTATTATCACAGCATCATCACAGCGTCATTAAAGCATCATCACTGCATCATCACTGCATCATCACACCATCATCACTGCATCATCACAGCATCATCACTGCATCATCACTGCATCATCACAGCATCATAACTGCATCATCACTTCATCATCAGAGCATCATCACTGCATCATCACAGCATCATCACTGCATCATCACTGCATCATCACTGCATCATCACACCATCATCAAACCATCATCACTACATCATCACAGCATCATCACAGCATCATCACTGCATCATCACAGCATCATCACTGCATCATCACAGCATCAACACTGCATCATCACTGCATCATCACTGCATCATCACAGCATCATCACTGCATCATCACTGCATCATCACTGCACCTTCACTGCACCATCACTACATCATAACAACATCATCATACCACGATCACAGCATCATCAATGCATCATCACTGCATCATCAGATAATCATCACAGCGTCATCACTGTATCATCACATCATCATCACTGCGTCATCACAACATCATCAGAGCGTCTTCACAGAATCATCACACCATCATCACTGCATCGTCACAGCATCATCAGAGCGTCTTCACAGCATCATCACTGCATAATCACTGCATCATCACAGCATTATATCAGCATCATCACAGCATCATCACTGCATCATCACAGCATCATCACAACATCATCACTGCATCATCACAGTATTATCACAGCATCATCACAGCGTCATCACTGCATCATCACTGCATCATCACTGCATCATCACAGCATCATCAGAGCGTCTTCACAGCATCATCACAGCATCATCACTGCATCATCACAGTGTCATAAGAGCATCATCCCTGCACCATCACTACATCATCACACCACGATCACAGCATCATCAATGCATCATCACTGCATCATCAGATAATCATCACAGCGTCATCACTGTATCATCACATCATCATCACTGCGTCATCACAGCATCATCAGAGCGTCTTCACAGAATCATCACTGCATCGTCACAGCTTCATCACAGTGTCATCACAGCATCATCACAGTATCATCACTGCATCATTACAAAATCATCACAAAATCACCACAGTGTCATCACAGCATCATCACTGCATAATCACTGCATCATCACAGCATTATATCAGCATCATCACAGCATCATCATTGCATCATCACTGCATCATCACAGCACCCTCACTGCATCATCACACCATCATCACTGCATCATCACAGCGTCATCAAAGCATCATCACAGCATCATCAGAGCGTCTTCACAGCATCATCACTGCATCATCACTGCATCAACACAGTGTCATAACAGCATCATCACTGCATCATCACTGCATCATCACAGCATCCTCACTGCATCATCACAGCATCATCACAGCATCATCACAGCATCATCACTGCATCCTCACTGCATCCTCACTGCATCATCACTGCATCATCACTGCATACTCACTGCATCATCACTGCATCATCACAGCTTACTCACTGCATCATCACAGCATCCTCACTGCATCATCACAACATCATCACTGCATCATCACAGCATCATCAGAGCGTCTTCACAGAATCATCACACCATCATCACTGCATCGTCACAGCATCGTCACAGCATCATCACAGTGTCATCACTGCATCATCACTGTATCATCAGAGCATAATCACACCATCAACACTGCATCATCACTGCATCATCACAACATCATCATCGCAGCGTCATCACTACATCAACACAGCGTCATCACTGCATCATCACTGCATCACCACAGAGTCATCACAGCATCATCACAGTGTCATAACAGCATCATCACTGCATCATCACAGCATCATCACTGCATCATCACTGCATCATCACTGCATCATCAGATAATCATCACAGCGTCATCACTGTGTCATCACAGCATCATCAGAGCGTCTTCACAGAATCATCACACCATCATCACTGCATCGTCACAGCATCATCACAGTGTCATAACAGCATCATCACTGCATCGTCACAGCATCATCACTGCATCATCACAGCATCATCACTGCATCATCACAGCATCATCAGAGCGTCTTCACAGCATCATCACTGCATCATCACTGCATCATCACAGCATCATCACTGCATCATCAGATAATCATCACAGCGTCATCACTGTATAATCACATCATCATCACTGCGTCATCACAGCATCATCAGAGCGTCTTCACAGAATCATCACACCATCATCACTGCATTGTCACAGCATCATCAGAGCGTCTTCACAGCACCATCACTGCATAATCACTGCATCATCACACCATCAACACAGCATCATCACTGCATCATCACAGTATCATCACTGCATCATTACAAAATCATCACAAAATCACCACAGTGTCATCACAGCATCATCACTGCATAATCACTGCTTCATCACAGCATTATATCAGCATCATCACAGCATCATCACTGCATCATCACAGCATCCTCACTGCATCATCACACCATCATCACAGCATCATCACGACATCATAACAGCATCATCACTGCATCATCCCTGCATCATCAATGCATCATCACTTCATCATCACTGCATCATCACAGCATCATCAATGCATCATCACAGCATCATCACTGCATCATCACTGCATCATCACAGAATCATCACTGCATCATCACAGCATCATCAAACCATCATCACTACATCATCACAGCATCATCACCTCATCATCACTGCATCGTCACAGCATTATATCAGCATCATCACAGCATCATCACTGCATCATCACTGCATCACCACAGCATCATCACAACATCATCACTGCATCATCACAGTATTATCACAGCATCATCACAGCGTCATCACTGCGTCATCACTGCATCATCACTGCATCATCACAGCACGCTCACTGCATCATCACACCATCATCACTGCATCATCACAGCATTATCACAGCATTATCACAGCGTCATCAAAGCATCATCACAGCATCATCAGAGCGTCTTCACAGCATCATCACTGCATCATCACTGCATCATCACAGTGTCATAACAGCATCATCACTGCATCATCACTGCATCATCACAGCATCCTCACTACATCATCACAGCATCATCACAGCATCATCACTGCATCATCAGAGCGTCTTCACAGCATCATCACTGCATCATCACTGCATCATCACAGTGTCTTCACTGCATAATCACTGCATCATCAGAGCATCATCACACCATCAACACAGGGTCATCAAAGCATCATCATTGCATCATCACAGTATCATCACTGCATCATCACAAAATCATCACAAAATCACCACAGTGTCATCACAGCATCATCACTGCATCATCACTGCATCATCACAGCATTATATCAGCATCATCACAGCATCATCACTGCATCATCACTGCATCATCACACCATCATCACTGCATCATCAGAGCGTCTTCACAGCATCATCACTGCATCATCACAGTGTCTTCACTGCATAATCACTGCATCATCAGAGCATAATCACACCATCAACACAGGGTCATCAAAGCATCATCATTGCATCATCACAGTATCATCACTGCATCATCACAAAATCATCACAAAATCACCACAGTGTCATCACAGCATCATCACTGCATCATCACTGCATCATCACAGCATTATATCAGCATCATCACAGCATCATCACTGCATCATCACTGCATCATCACAGCATCCTCACTGCATCATCACACCATCATCACTGCATCATCACAGTATTATCACAGCATCATCACAGCGTCATCAAAGCATCATCTCTTCATCATTAGAGCGTCTTCACAGCATCATCACTGCATCATCACAGTGTCATAACAGCATCATCACTGCATCATTACTGCATCATCACAGCATCCTCACTGCATCATCACACCATCATCACTGCATCATCACAGCATCCTCACTGCATCATCACAGCATCCTCACTGCATCATCACAGCATCATCACTGCATCATCACAGCATACTCACTGCATCATCACACCATCATCACTGCATCATCACAGCATCATCACTGCATCATCACAACATCATCAGAGCGTCTTCACAGAATCATCACACCATCATCACTGCATCGTCACAGCATCATCAGAGCGTCTTCACAGCATCATCACTGCATAATCACTGCATCATCACAGCATTATATCAGCATCATCACAGCATCATCACTGCATCATCACAGCATCATCACACCATCATCACTGCATCATCACAGTATTATCACAGCATCATCACAGCGTCATCACTGCATCATCACTGCATCATCACACCATCATCACTGCATCATCACAGTATTATCACAGCATCATCACAGCATCATCACTGCATCATCACAGCATCATCAGAGCGTCTTCACAGCATCATCACTGCATCATCACTGCATCATCACAGCATCATCACTGCATCATCAGATAATCATCACAGCGTCATCACTGTATCATCACATCATCATCACTGCGTCATCACAGCATCATCAGAGCGTCTTCACAGAATCATCACACCATCATCACTGCATTGTCACAGCATCATCAGAGCGTCTTCACAGCACCATCACTGCATAATCACTGCATCATCACACCATCAACACAGCATCATCACTGCATCATCACAGTATCACTGCATCATTACAAAATCATCACAAAATCACCACAGTGTCATCACAGCATCATCACTGCATAATCACTGCTTCATCACAGCATTATATCAGCATCATCACAGCATCATCACTGCATCATCACAGCATCATCACACCATCATCACTGCATCATCACAGTATTATCACAGCATCATCACAGCATCATCACTGCATCATCACAGCATCATCAGAGCGTCTTCACAGCATCATCACTGCATCATCACTGCATCATCACAGCATCATCACTGCATCATCAGATAATCATCACAGCGTCATCACTGTATCATCACATCATCATCACTGCGTCATCACAGCATCATCAGAGCGTCTTCACAGAATCATCACACCATCATCACTGCATTGTCACAGCATCATCAGAGCGTCTTCACAGCACCATCACTGCATAATCACTGCATCATCACACCATCAACACAGCATCATCACTGCATCATCACAGTATCATCACTGCATCATTACAAAATCATCACAAAATCACCACAGTATCATCACAGCATCATCACTGCATAATCACTGCTTCATCACAGCATTATATCAGCATCATCACAGCATCATCACTGCATCATCACAGCATCCTCACTGCATCATCACACCATCATCACAGCATCATCACGACATCATAACAGCATCATCACTGCATCATCCCTGCATCATCAATGCATCATCACTTCATCATCACTGCATCATCACAGCATCATCAATGCATCATCACAGCATCATCACTGCATCATCACTGCATCATCACAGAATCATCACTGCATCATCACAGCATCAACACTGCATCATCACTGCATCATCACTGCATCATCACAGCATCATCACTGCATCATCACTGCATCATCACTGCACCTTCACTGCACCATCACTACATCATAACAACATCATCATACCACGATCACAGCATCATCAATGCATCATCACTGCATCATCACAACATCATCACTGCATCATCACAGTATTATCACAGCATCATCACAGCGTCATCACTGCGTCATCACTGCATCATCACTGCATCATCACAGCACGCTCACTGCATCATCACACCATCATCACTGCATCATCACAGCATTATCACAGCATTATCACAGCGTCATCAAAGCATCATCACAGCATCATCAGAGCGTCTTCACAGCATCATCACTGCATCATCACTGCATCATCACAGTGTCATAACAGCATCATCACTGCATCATCACTGCATCATCACAGCATCCTCACTACATCATCACAGCATCATCACAGCATCATCACTGCATCATCACAGCATCCTCACTGCATCATCACTGCATCATCAATGCATACTCACTGCATCATCACAGCATCATCACTGCACCATCACTGCATCATCACAGCTTACTCACTGCATCATCACAGCATCATCACTGCATCATCACAACATCCTCACTGCATCATCACACCATCATCACTGCATCGTCACAGCATCATCACAGTGTCATCACTGCATAATCACTGCATCATCAGAGCATCATCACACCCTCAACACAGGGTCATCAAAGCATCATCATTGCATCATCACAGTATCATCACTGCATCATCACACCATCATCACTGCATCATCAGAGCGTCTTCACAGCATCATCACTGCATCATCACTGCATCATCACAGTGTCTTCACTGCATAATCACTGCATCATCAGAGCATCATCACACCATCAACACAGGGTCATCAAAGCATCATCATTGCATCATCACAGTATCATCACTGCATCATCACAAAATCATCACAAAATCACCACAGTGTCATCACAGCATCATCACTGCATCATCACTGCATCATCACAGCATTATATCAGCATCATCACAGCATCATCACTGCATCATCACAGCATCCTCACTGCATCATCACACCATCATCACTGCATCATCACAGTATTATCACAGCATCATCACAGCGTCATCAAAGCATCATCTCTTCATCATTAGAGCGTCTTCACAGCATCATCACTGCATCATCACAGTGTCATAACAGCATCATCACTGCATCATTACTGCATCATCACAGCATCCTCACTGCATCATCACACCATCATCACTGCATCATCACAGCATCCTCACTGCATCATCACAGCATCCTCACTGCATCATCAAAGCATCATCACTGCATCATCACAACATCATCAGAGCGTCTTCACAGAATCATCACACCATCATCACTGCATCGTCACAGCATCATCAGAGCGTCTTCACAGCATCATCACTGCATAATCACTGCATCATCACAGCATTATATCAGCATCATCACAGCATCATCACTGCATCATCACAGCATCATCACAACATCATCACTGCATCATCACAGTATTATCACAGCATCATCACAGCGTCATCACTGCATCATCACTGCATCATCACTGCATCATCACAGCATCATCAGAGCGTCTTCACAGCATCATCACAGCATCATCACTGCATCATCACAGTGTCATAAGAGCATCATCCCTGCACCATCACTACATCATCACACCACGATCACAGCATCATCAATGCATCATCACTGCATCATCTGAGCATCATCACAGCGTCATCACTGTATCATCACATCATCATCACTGCGTCATCACAGCATCATCAGAGCGTCTTCACAGAATCATCACTGCATCGTCACAGCTTCATCACAGTGTCATCACAGCATCATCACAGTATCATCACTGCATCATTACAAAATCATCACAAAATCACCACAGTGTCATCACAGCATCATCACTGCATAATCACTGCATCATCACAGCATTATATCAGCATCATCACAGCATCATCATTGCATCATCACTGCATCATCACAGCACCCTCACTGCATCATCACACCATCATCACTGCATCATCACAGCGTCATCAAAGCATCATCACAGCATCATCAGAGCGTCTTCACAGCATCATCACTGCATCATCACTGCATCAACACAGTGTCATAACAGCATCATCACTGCATCATCACTGCATCATCACAGCATCCTCACTGCATCATCACAGCATCATCACAGCATCATCACAGCATCATCACTGCATCATCACAGCATCCTCACTGCATCATCACTGCATCATCACTGCATACTCACTGCATCATCACTGCATCATCACAGCTTACTCACTGCATCATCACAGCATCCTCACTGCATCATCACAACATCATCACTGCATCATCACAGCATCATCAGAGCGTCTTCACAGAATCATCACACCATCATCACTGCATCGTCACAGCATCGTCACAGCATCATCACAGTGTCATCACTGCATCATCACTGTATCATCAGAGCATCATCACACCATCACCACTGCATCATCACTGCATCATCACAACATCATCATCGCAGCGTCATCACTACATCAACACAGCGTCATCACTGCATCATCACTGCATCACCACAGAGTCATCACGGCATCATCCCTGCACCATCACTACATCATCACAACATCATCATACCACCATCACAGCATCATCAGTGCATCATCAATGCATCATCAGATAATCATCACAGCGTCATCACTGTGTCATCACAGCATCATCAGAGCGTCTTCACAGAATCATCACACCATCATCACTGCATCGTCACAGCATCATCACAGTGTCATAACAGCATCATCACTGCATCGTCACAGCATCATCACTGCATCATCACAGCATCATCACTGCATCATCACAGCATCATCAGAGCGTCTTCACAGCATCATCACTGCATCATCACTGCATCATCACAGCATCATCACTGCATCATCAGATAATCATCACAGCGTCATCACTGTATCATCACATCATCATCACTGCGTCATCACAGCATCATCAGAGCGTCTTCACAGAATCATCACACCATCATCACTGCATTGTCACAGCATCATCAGAGCGTCTTCACAGCACCATCACTGCATAATCACTGCATCATCACACCATCAACACAGCATCATCACTGCATCATCACAGTATCATCACTGCATCATTACAAAATCATCACAAAATCACCACAGTGTCATCACAGCATCATCACTGCATAATCACTGCTTCATCACAGCATTATATCAGCATCATCACAGCATCATCACTGCATCATCACAGCATCCTCACTGCATCATCACACCATCATCACAGCATCATCACGACATCATAACAGCATCATCACTGCATCATCCCTGCATCATCAATGCATCATCACTTCATCATCACTGCATCATCACAGCATCATCAATGCATCATCACAGCATCATCACTGCATCATCACTGCATCATCACAGAATCATCACTGCATCATCACAGCATCATCACACCATCATCACTGCATCATCACAGCATTATATCAGCATCATCACAGCATCATCACTGCATCATCACTGCATCACCACAGCATCATCACAACATCATCACTGCATCATCACTGCATCATCACTGCATCATCACAGCACGCTCACTGCATCATCACACCATCATCACTGCATCATCACAGCATTATCACAGCATTATCACAGCGTCATCAAAGCATCATCACAGCATCATCAGAGCGTCTTCACAGCATCATCACTGCATCATCACTGCATCATCACAGTGTCATAACAGCATCATCACTGCATCATCACTGCATCATCACAGCATCCTCACTACATCATCACAGCATCATCACAGCATCATCACTGCATCATCACAGCATCCTCACTGCATCATCACTGCATCATCAATGCATACTCAGTGCATCATCACAGCATCATCACTGCACCATCACTGCATCATCACAGCTTACTCACTGCATCATCACAGCATCATCACTGCATCATCACAACATCCTCACTGCATCATCACACCATCAGCACTGCATCGTCACAGCATCATCACAGTGTCATCACTGCATAATCACTGCATCATCAGAGCATCATCACACCCTCAACACAGGGTCATCAAAGCATCATCATTGCATCATCATTGCATCATCACAGCATCATCACACCATCATCACTGCATCATCACAGTATTATCACAGCATCATCACAGCGTCATCACTGCATCATCACTGCATCATCACTGCATCATCACAGCATCATCAGAGCGTCTTCACAGCATCATCACAGCATCATCACTGCATCATCACAGTGTCATAAGAGCATCATCCCTGCACCATCACTACATCATCACACCACGATCACAGCATCATCAATGCATCATCACTGCATCATCAGATAATCATCACAGCGTCATCACTGTATCATCACATCATCATCACTGCGTCATCACAGCATCATCAGAGCGTCTTCACAGAATCATCACTGCATCGTCACAGCTTCATCACAGTGTCATCACAGCATCATCACAGTATCATCACTGCATCATTACAAAATCATCACAAAATCACCACAGTGTCATCACAGCATCATCACTGCATAATCACTGCATCATCACAGCATTATATCAGCATCATCACAGCATCATCATTGCATCATCACGGCATCATCACAGCACCCTCACTGCATCATCACACCATCATCACTGCATCATCACAGCGTCATCAAAGCATCATCACAGCATCATCAGAGCGTCTTCACAGCATCATCACTGCATCATCACTGCATCAACACAGTGTCATAACAGCATCATCACTGCATCATCACTGCATCATCACAGCATCCTCACTGCATCATCACAGCATCATCACAGCATCATCACAGCATCATCACAGCATCATCACAGCATCCTCACTGCATCATCACTGCATCATCACTGCATACTCACTGCATCATCACTGCATCATCACTGCATCATCACAGCTTACTCACTGCATCATCACAGCATCCTCACTGCATCATCACAACATCATCACTGCATCATCACAGCATCATCAGAGCGTCTTCACAGAATCATCACACCATCATCACTGCATCATCACAGCATCGTCACAGCATCATCACAGTGTCATCACTGCATCATCACTGTATCATCACTGCATCATCACACCATCACCACTGCATCATCACTGCATCATCACAACATCATCATCGCAGCGTCATCACTACATCAACACAGCGTCATCACTGCATCATCACTGCATCACCACAGAGTCATCACAGCATCATCCCTGCACCATCACTACATCATCACAACATCATCATACCACCATCACAGCATCATCAGTGCATCATCAATGCATCATCAGATAATCATCACTGCGTCATCACTGTGTCATCACAGCATCATCAGAGCGTCTTCACAGAATCATCACACCATCATCACTGCATCGTCACAGCATCATCACAGTGTCATAACAGCATCATCACTGCATCGTCACAGCATCATCACTGCATCATCACAGCATCATCACTGCATCATCACAGCATCATCAGAGCGTCTTCACAGCATCATCACACCATCATCACTGCATTGTCACAGCATCATCACTGCATCATCAGATAATCATCACAGCGTCATCACTGTATCATCACATCATCATCACTGCGTCATCACAGCATCATCAGAGCGTCTTCACAGAATCATCACACCATCATCACTGCATTGTCACAGCATCATCAGAGCGTCTTCACAGCACCATCACTGCATAATCACTGCATCATCACACCATCAACACAGCATCATCACTGCATCATCACAGTATCATCACTGCATCATTACAAAATCATCACAAAATCACCACAGTGACATCACAGCATCATCACTGCATAATCACTGCATCATCACAGCATTATATCAGCATCATCACAGCATGATCACTGCATCATCACTGCATCATCACAGCATCCTCAATGCATCATCACACCATCATCACTGCATCATCACAGTATTATCACAGCATCATCACAGCGTCATTAAAGCATCATCACTGCATCATCACTGCATCATCACACCATCATCACTGCATCATCACAGCATCATCACTGCATCATCACTGCATCATCACAGCATCATAACTGCATCATCACTTCATCATCAGAGCATCATCACTGCATCATCACTGCATCATCACACCATCATCAAACCATCATCACTACATCATCACAGCATCATCACAGCATCATCACTGCATCATCACAGCATCATCACTGCATCATCACAGCATCAACACTGCATCATCACTGCATCATCACTGCATCATCACAGCATCATCACTGCATCATCACTGCATCATCACTGCACCTTCACTGCACCATCACTACATCATAACAACATCATCATACCACGATCACAGCATCATCAATGCATCATCACTGCATCATCAGATAATCATCACAGCGTCATCACTGTATCATCACATCATCATCACTGCGTCATCACAACATCATCAGAGCGTCTTCACAGAATCATCACACCATCATCACTGCATCGTCACAGCATCATCAGAGCGTCTTCACAGCATCATCACTGCATAATCACTGCATCATCACAGCATTATATCAGCATCATCACAGCATCATCACTGCATCATCACAGCATCATCACAACATCATCACTGCATCATCACAGTATTATCACAGCATCATCACAGCGTCATCACTGCATCATCACTGCATCATCACTGCATCATCACAGCATCATCAGAGCGTCTTCACAGCATCATCACAGCATCATCACTGCATCATCACAGTGTCATAAGAGCATCATCCCTGCACCATCACTACATCATCACACCACGATCACAGCATCATCAATGCATCATCACTGCATCATCAGATAATCATCACAGCGTCATCACTGTATCATCACATCATCATCACTGCGTCATCACAGCATCATCAGAGCGTCTTCACAGAATCATCACTGCATCGTCACAGCTTCATCACAGTGTCATCACAGCATCATCACAGTATCATCACTGCATCATTACAAAATCATCACAAAATCACCACAGTGTCATCACAGCATCATCACTGCATAATCACTGCATCATCACAGCATTATATCAGCATCATCACAGCATCATCATTGCATCATCACTGCATCATCACAGCACCCTCACTGCATCATCACACCATCATCACTGCATCATCACAGCGTCATCAAAGCATCATCACAGCATCATCAGAGCGTCTTCACAGCATCATCACTGCATCATCACTGCATCAACACAGTGTCATAACAGCATCATCACTGCATCATCACTGCATCATCACAGCATCCTCACTGCATCATCACAGCATCATCACAGCATCATCACAGCATCCTCACTGCATCATCACTGCATACTCACTGCATCATCACTGCATCATCACTGCATCATCACAGCTTACTCACTGCATCATCACAGCATCCTCACTGCATCATCACAACATCATCACTGCATCATCACAGCATCATCAGAGCGTCTTCACAGAATCATCACACCATCATCACTGCATCGTCACAGCATCGTCACAGCATCATCACAGTGTCATCACTGCATCATCACTGTATCATCAGAGCATCATCACACCATCACCACTGCATCATCACTGCATCATCACAACATCATCATCGCAGCGTCATCACTACATCAACACAGCGTCATCACTGCATCATCACTGCATCACCACAGAGTCATCACAGCATCATCACAGTGTCATAACAGCATCATCACTGCATCATCACAGCATCATCACTGCATCATCACTGCATCATCACTGCATCATCAGATAATCATCACAGCGTCATCACTGTGTCATCACAGCATCATCAGAGCGTCTTCACAGAATCATCACACCATCATCACTGCATCGTCACAGCATAATCACAGTGTCATAACAGCATCATCACTGCATCGTCACAGCATCATCACTGCATCATCACAGCATCATCACTGCATCATCACAGCATCATCAGAGCGTCTTCACAGCATCATCACTGCATCATCACTGCATCATCACAGCATCATCACTGCATCATCAGATAATCATCACAGCGTCATCACTGTATCATCACATCATCATCACTGCGTCATCACAGCATCATCAGAGCGTCTTCACAGAATCATCACACCATCATCACTGCATTGTCACAGCATCATCAGAGCGTCTTCACAGCACCATCACTGCATAATCACTGCATCATCACACCATCAACACAGCATCATCACTGCATCATCACAGTATCATCACTGCATCATTACAAAATCATCACAAAATCACCACAGTGTCATCACAGCATCATCACTGCATAATCACTGCTTCATCACAGCATTATATCAGCATCATCACAGCATCATCACTGCATCATCACAGCATCCTCACTGCATCATCACACCATCATCACAGCATCATCACGACATCATAACAGCATCATCACTGCATCATCCCTGCATCATCAATGCATCATCACTTCATCATCACTGCATCATCACAGCATCATCAATGCATCATCACAGCATCATCACTGCATCATCACTGCATCATCACAGAATCATCACTGCATCATCACAGCATCATCAAACCATCATCACTACATCATCACAGCATCATCACCTCATCATCACTGCATCGTCACAGCATTATATCAGCATCATCACAGCATCATCACTGCATCATCACTGCATCACCACAGCATCATCACAACATCATCACTGCATCATCACAGTATTATCACAGCATCATCACAGCGTCATCACTGCGTCATCACTGCATCATCACTGCATCATCACAGCACGCTCACTGCATCATCACACCATCATCACTGCATCATCACAGCATTATCACAGCACTATCACAGCGTCATCAAAGCATCATCACAGCATCATCAGAGCGTCTTCACAGCATCATCACTGCATCATCACAGCATCCTCACTACATCATCACAGCATCATCACAGCATCATCACTGCATCATCACAGCATCCTCACTGCATCATCACTGCATCATCAATGCATACTCACTGCATCATCACAGCATCATCACTGCACCATCACTGCATCATCACAGCTTACTCACTGCATCATCACAGCATCATCACTGCATCATCACAACATCCTCACTGCATCATCACACCATCATCACTGCATCGTCACAGCATCATCACAGTGTCATCACTGCATAATCACTGCATCATCAGAGCATCATCACACCCTCAACACAGGGTCATCAAAGCATCATCATTGCATCATCACAGTATCATCACTGCATCATCACACCATCATCACTGCATCATCAGAGCGTCTTCACAGCATCATCACTGCATCATCACTGCATCATCACAGTGTCTTCACTGCATAATCACTGCATCATCAGAGCATCATCACACCATCAACACAGGGTCATCAAAGCATCATCATTGCATCATCACAGTATCATCACTGCATCATCACAAAATCATCACAAAATCACCACAGTGTCATCACAGCATCATCACTGCATCATCACTGCATCATCACAGCATTATATCAGCATCATCACAGCATCATCACTGCATCATCACAGCATCCTCACTGCATCATCACACCATCATCACTGCATCATCACAGTATTATCACAGCATCATCACAGCGTCATCAAAGCATCATCTCTTCATCATTAGAGCGTCTTCACAGCATCATCACTGCATCATCACAGTGTCATAACAGCATCATCACTGCATCATTACTGCATCATCACAGCATCCTCACTGCATCATCACACCATCATCACTGCATCATCACAGCATCCTCACTGCATCATCACAGCATCCTCACTGCATCATCACAGCATCATCACTGCATCATCACAGCATACTCACTGCATCATCACACCATCATCACTGCATCATCAAAGCATCATCACTGCATCATCACAACATCATCAGAGCGTCTTCACAGAATCATCACACCATCATCACTGCATCGTCACAGCATCATCAGAGCGTCTTCACAGCATCATCACTGCATAATCACTGCATCATCACAGCATTATATCAGCATCATCACAGCATCATCACTGCATCATCACAGCATCATCACACCATCATCACTGCATCATCACAGTATTATCACAGCATCATCACAGCGTCATCACTGCATCATCACTGCATCATCACTGCATCATCACAGCATCATCAGAGCGTCTTCACAGCATCATCACAGCATCATCACTGCATCATCACAGTGTCATAAGAGCATCATCCCTGCACCATCACTACATCATCACACCACGATCACAGCATCATCAATGCATCATCACTGCATCATCAGATAATCATCACAGCGTCATCACTGTATCATCACATCATCATCACTGCGTCATCACAGCATCATCAGAGCGTCTTCACAGAATCATCACTGCATCGTCACAGCTTCATCACAGTGTCATCACAGCATCATCACAGTATCATCACTGCATCATTACAAAATCATCACAAAATCACCACAGTGTCATCACAGCATCATCACTGCATAATCACTGCATCATCACAGCATTATATCAGCATCATCACAGCATCATCATTGCATCATCACTGCATCATCACAGCACCCTCACTGCATCATCACACCATCATCACTGCATCATCACAGCATCCTCACTGCATCATCACAGCATCCTCACTGCATCATCACAGCATCATCACTGCATCATCACAGCATACTCACTGCATCATCACACCATCATCACTGCATCATCAAAGCATCATCACTGCATCATCACAACATCATCAGAGCGTCTTCACAGAATCATCACACCATCATCACTGCATCGTCACAGCATCATCAGAGCGTCTTCACAGCATCATCACTGCATAATCACTGCATCATCACAGCATTATATCAGCATCATCACAGCATCATCACTGCATCATCACAGCATCATCACACCATCATCACTGCATCATCACAGTATTATCACAGCATCATCACAGCGTCATCACTGCATCATCACTGCATCATCACTGCATCATCACAGCATCATCAGAGCGTCTTCACAGCATCATCACAGCATCATCACTGCATCATCACAGTGTCATAAGAGCATCATCCCTGCACCATCACTACATCATCACACCACGATCACAGCATCATCAATGCATCATCACTGCATCATCAGATAATCATCACAGCGTCATCACTGTATCATCACATCATCATCACTGCGTCATCACAGCATCATCAGAGCGTCTTCACAGAATCATCACTGCATCGTCACAGCTTCATCACAGTGTCATCACAGCATCATCACAGTATCATCACTGCATCATTACAAAATCATCACAAAATCACCACAGTGTCATCACAGCATCATCACTGCATAATCACTGCATCATCACAGCATTATATCAGCATCATCACAGCATCATCATTGCATCATCACTGCATCATCACAGCACCCTCACTGCATCATCACACCATCATCACTGCATCATCACAGCGTCATCAAAGCATCATCACAGCATCATCAGAGCGTCTTCACAGCATCATCACTGCATCATCACTGCATCAACACAGTGTCATAACAGCATCATCACTGCATCATCACTGCATCATCACAGCATCCTCACTGCATCATCACAGCATCATCACAGCATCATCACAGCATCATCACTGCATCATCACAGCATCCTCACTGCATCATCACTGCATCATCACTGCATACTCACTGCATCATCACTGCATCATCACTGCATCATCACAGCTTACTCACTGCATCATCACAGCATCCTCACTGCATCATCACAACATCATCACTGCATCATCACAGCATCATCAGAGCGTCTTCACAGAATCATCACACCATCATCACTGCATCGTCACAGCATCGTCACAGCATCATCACAGTGTCATCACTGCATCATCACTGTATCATCAGAGCATCATCACACCATCACCACTGCATCATCACTGCATCATCACAACATCATCATCGCAGCGTCATCACTACATCAACACAGCGTCATCACTGCATCATCACTGCATCACCACAGAGTCATCACAGCATCATCCCTGCACCATCACTACATCATCACAACATCATCATACCACCATCACAGCATCATCAGTGCATCATCAATGCATCATCAGATAATCATCACAGCGTCATCACTGTGTCATCACAGCATCATCAGAGCGTCTTCACAGAATCATCACACCATCATCACTGCATCGTCACAGCATCATCACAGTGTCATAACAGCATCATCACTGCATCGTCACAGCATCATCACTGCATCATCACAGCATCATCACTGCATCATCACAGCATCATCAGAGCGTCTTCACAGCATCATCACACCATCATCACTGCATTGTCACAGCATCATCACTGCATCATCAGATAATCATCACAGCGTCATCACTGTATCATCACATCATCATCACTGCGTCATCACAGCATCATCAGAGCGTCTTCACAGAATCATCACACCATCATCACTGCATTGTCACAGCATCATCAGAGCGTCTTCACAGCACCATCACTGCATAATCACTGCATCATCACACCATCAACACAGCATCATCACTGCATCATCACAGTATCATCACTGCATCATTACAAAATCATCACAAAATCACCACAGTGTCATCACAGCATCATCACTGCATAATCACTGCTTCATCACAGCATTATATCAGCATCATCACTGCATCATCACTGCATCATCACAGCATCCTCACTGCATCATCACACCATCATCACAGCATCATCACGACATCATAACAGCATCATCACTGCATCATCACTGCATCATCAATGCATCATCACTTCATCATCACTGCATCATCACAGCATCATCAATGCATCATCACAGCATCATCACTGCATCATCACTGCATCATCACTGCAGCATCACACCATCATCACAGCATCATCACTGCATCATCACTGCATCATCACAGCATCATCACTGCATCATCACTGCATCATCACTGCATCATCACACCATCATCACTGCATCATCACTGCATCATCACTGCATCATCACAGCATCATCACAGCATCATCACAGCATCATCACTGCATCATCACAGCATCATCACTGCATCATCACCGCATCATCACAGCATCATCACAGCGTCATCAAAGCATCATCACTGCATCATCACTACATCATCACAGCATCATCACTGCATCATCACAGCATCATCACTGCATCATCACCGCATCATCACTGCATCATCACAAAATCATCACAAAATCACCACAGTGTCATCACAGCATCATCACTGCATCATCACTACATCATCACAGCATCATCACTGCATCATCACAGCATCATCACTGCATCATCACCGCATCATCACAGCATCATCACAGCGTCATCAAAGCATCATCAAAGCATCATCACTGCATCATCACTGCATCATCACAGCATCATCACACCATCACCACTGCATCATCACAACATCATCATCGCAGCGTCATCACTACATCAACACACCATCATCACTGCATCATCACAGCATCCTCACTGCATCACCACAGTGTCATCACAGCATCATCACTGCATCATCACTACATCATCACAGCATCCTCACTGCATCATCACAGCATCATCACTGCATCATCACAGCATCATCACAGCGTCATCAAAGCATCATCACTGCAGCATCACACCATCATCACTGCATCATCACAGCATCATCACTGCATCATCACTGTGTCATAACAGCATCATCACTGCATCATCACTGCATCATCACAGCTTCATCACAGCATCATCACTGCATCATCACAGCATCATCACTGCATCATCACAGCATCATCACAGCATCATCACTGCATCATCACAGCATCATCACTGCAGTATCACACCATCATCAATGCATCATCACAGCATCATCACAGCATCATCACTGCATCATCACTGCATCATCCCAGCATCATCCCAGCATCATCACTGCATCATCACACCATCACTGCATCATCACAGCATCATTACAGCATCATCACTACATCATCACTGCATCATCACACCATCATCACTGCATCATCACAGCATCATCACAGCATCATCACTGCATCATCACTGAATCATCACACCATCATCACTGCATCATCACTGCATCATCACAGCATCATCACAGCATCATCACTGCATCATCACTGCATCATCACAGCATCATCACACCATCAACACACGGTCATCAAAGCATCATTATTGCATCATCACAGTATCATCACTGCATCATCACAAAATCACCACAGTCTCATAACAGCATCATCACTGCATCATCACTAAATCATCACAGCATCCTCACTGCATCATCACACCATCATCACTGCATCATCACTGCATCATCACACCATCATCACAGCGTCATCACTGCATCATCACTGCATCATCACAGCATCATCACTGCATCATCACTGCATCATCACTGTGTCATAACAGCATCACTGCATCATGACTTCATCCTCACTGCATCATCACAGCATCATCACTGCATCATCACAGCATCATCACAGCGTCATCAAAGCATCATCACTGCAGCATCACACCATTATCACTGCATCATCACAGCATCATCACTGCATCATCACTGTGTCATAACAGCATCATCACTGCATCATCACAGCTTCATCACAGCATCATCACAGCATCATCACAGCATCATCACTGCATCATCACTGTGTCATAACAGCATCATCACTGCATCATCACAGCTTCATCACAGCATCATCACAGCATCATCACAGCATCATCACTGCATCATCACAGCATCATTACAGCATCATCACTGCATAATCACTGCATTATCACACCATCATCACTGCATCATCACAGCATCATCACAGCATCATCATTGCATCATCACTACATCATCACTGTGTCATAACAGCATCACTGCATCATGACTTCATCATGACTTCATCATCACTGCATCATCACAGCATCATCACAGCATCATCACTGCATCATCACTGAATCATCACACCATCATCACTGCATCATCACTGCATCATCACAACATCATCACAGCATCATCACTGCATCATCACTGCATCATCACACCATCATCACTGCATCATCACTGCATCATCACAGCATCATCACTGCATCATCACTGGATCATCACTGTGTCATAACAGCATCACTGCATCATGACTTCATCATCACTGCATCATCACAGCATCATTACAGCATCATCACTGCATCATTACAGTATCATCACAGCATCATCACAGCATCATCACCGCATCATCACTGCATCGTCACAGCATCATCACAGTGTCATCACTGCATCATCACTGCATCATCACTGCATCGTCACAGCATCATCACAGTGTCATCACTGCATCATCACTGCATCATCACTGCATCATCACACCATCATCACACCATCATCATTGCATCATCACAGTATCATCACAAAATCACCACCGTGTCATCACAGCATCCTCACAGCATCATCACTGCATCATCACAGCATCATCACAGCATCATCACAGCATCATCACTGCATCATCACAGCATCATCACTGCATCATCACTCCATCATCACACCATCATCACACCATCATCACTACATCATCACAGCATCATCACTGCATCATCACTGCATCCTCACTGCATCATCACACCATCATCACTGCATCATCACAGCATCATCACAGTGTCATCAAAGCATCATCACTGCAGAATCACACCATCATCACTGCATCATCACAGCATCATCACAGCATCATCACTGCATCATCACTTCATCATCACAGCATCATCACACCATCATCACTGCATCATCACAGCATCATCACAGTGTCATCAAAGCATCATCACTGCAGAATCACACCATCATCACTGCATCATCACTTCATCATCACAGCATCATCACAGCATCATCACAGCATAATCACTGCATCATCACTGCAGCATCACACCATCATCACAGCATCATCACTGCATCATCACAGCATAATCACTGCATCATCACTGCATCATCACAGCATCCTCACTGCATCATCACTGCAGCATCACACCATCAACACTGCATCATCACAGCATCATCACTGCATCATCACAGCATCATTACAGCATCCTCACTGCATCATCACAGCATCATCACAGCATCATCACTGCATCATCACAGCATCATCACTGCATCATCACTGCGTCATCACTGTGTCATCACAGCATCATCACTTCATCATCACTGCATCATCACAGCATAATCACTGCATCATCACTGTGTCATCACAGCATCATCACTGCATCATCACTGCATCATCACTGCATCATCACACCATCATCACTGCATCATCACAGCATCATCACTGCATCATCACTGCATCATCACAGCATCATCACAGCATCATCACTGCAGCATGACAGCATCATCAGAACGTCTTCACAGCATCATCACAGCATCATCACTGCATCATCACTGCATCATCACAGTGTCATCACAGCATCATCAATGCATCATCACTGCATCATCACAGCATCATCACTGCATCATCACTGCATCATCACTGTGTCATAACAGCATCACTGCATCATGACTTCATCATCACTTCATCATCACTGCATCATCACAGCATCATCACTGCATCATGACTGCATCATCACTGCATCATCACTGCATCGTCACAGCATTATCACAGTGTCATCACTGCATAATCACTGCATCATCACAGTATCATCACAGCATCATGACTGCATCATCACCGCATCATCACTGCATCATCACTGCATCGTCACAGCATCATCACTGCATCATCACTGCATCATCAGAGCATCATCACACCATCAACACGACGGTCATCAAAGCATCATCATTGCATCATCACAGTATCATCACTGCATCATCACAAAATCATCACAAAATCACCACAGTGTCATCACAGCATCATCACTGCATCATCACTACATCATCACAGCATCCTCACTGCATCATCACAGCATCATCACCGCATCATCACAGCATCATCACAGCGTCATCAAAGCATCATCACTGCATCATCACTGCATCATCACACCATCACCACTGCATCATCACAACATCATCATCGCAGCGTCATCACTACATCAACACACCATCATCACTGCATCATCACAGCATCCTCACTGCATCATCACAGCATCATCACTGCATCATCACTACATCATCACAGCATCATCACTGCATCATCACACCATCATCACTGCATCATCACTGCATCATCACAGCATCATCACTGCATCATCACTGGATCATCACTGTGTCATAACAGCATCACTGCATCATGACTTCATCATCACTGCATCATCACAGCATCATTACAGCATCATCACTGCATCATTACAGTATCATCACAGCATCATCACAGCATCATCACCGCATCATCACTGCATCGTCACAGCATCATCACAGTGTCATCACTGCATCATCACTGCATCATCACTGCATCGTCACAGCATCATCACAGTGTCATAACTGCATCATCACTGCATCATCACTGCATCATCACACCATCATCACACCATCATCATTGCATCATCACAGTATCATCACAAAATCACCACCGTGTCATCACAGCATCCTCACAGCATCATCACTGCATCATCACAGCATCATCACAGCATCATCACAGCATCATCACTGCATCATCACAGCATCATCACTGCATCATCACTCCATCATCACACCATCATCACACCATCATCACTACATCATCACAGCATCATCACTGCATCATCACTGCATCCTCACTGCATCATCACACCATCATCACTGCATCATCACAGCATCATCACAGTGTCATCAAAGCATCATCACTGCAGAATCACACCATCATCACTGCATCATCACAGCATCATCACAGCATCATCACTGCATCATCACTTCATCATCACAGCATCATCACAGCATCATCACAGCATCATCACTGCATCATCACTTCATCATCACAGCATCATCACAGCATCATCACAGCATAATCACTGCATCATCACTGCAGCATCACACCATCATCACAGCATCATCACTGCATCATCACAGCATAATCACTGCATCATCGCTGCATCATCACAGCATCCTCACTGCATCATCACTGCAGCATCACACCATCAACACTGCATCATCACAGCATCATCACTGCATCATCACAGCATCATTACAGCATCCTCACTGCATCATCACAGCATCATCACAGCATCATCACTGCATCATCACAGCATCATCACTGCATCATCACTGCGTCATCACTGTGTCATCACAGCATCATCACTTCATCATCACTGCATCATCACAGAATCATCACTGCATCATCACTGTGTCATCACAGCATCATCACTGCATCATCACTGCATCATCACTGCATCATCACACCATCATCACTGCATCATCACAGCATCATCACTGCATCATCACTGCATCATCACAGCATCATCACAGCATCATCACTGCAGCATCACAGCATCATCAGAACGTCTTCACAGCATCATCACAGCATCATCACTGCATCATCACTGCATCATCACAGTGTCATAACAGCATCATCAATGCATCATCACTGCATCATCACAGCATCATCACTGCATCATCACAGCATCATCACTGCATCATCACTGTGTCATAACAGCATCACTGCATCATGACTTCATCATCACTTCATCATCACTGCATCATCACAGCATCATCACTGCATCATGACTGCATCATCACTGCATCATCACTGCATCGTCACAGCATTATCACAGTGTCATCACTGCATAATCACTGCATCATCACAGTATCATCACAGCATCATGACTGCATCATCACCGCATCATCACTGCATCATCACTGCATCGTCACAGCATCATCACTGCATCATCACTGCATCATCAGAGCATCATCACACCATCAACACGACGGTCATCAAAGCATCATCATTGCATCATCACAGTATCATCACTGCATCATCACAAAATCATCACAAAATCACCACAGTGTCATCACAGCATCATCACTGCATCATCACTACATCATCACAGCATCCTCACTGCATCATCACAGCATCATCACCGCATCATCACAGCATCATCACAGCGTCATCAAAGCATCATCAAAGCATCATCACTGCATCATCACTGCATCATCACACCATCACCACTGCATCATCACAACATCATCATCGCAGCGTCATCACTACATCAACACACCATCATCACTGCATCATCACAGCATCCTCACTGCATCATCACAGCATCATCACTGCATCATCACAGCATCATCACATCGTCATCAAAGCATCATCACTGCAGCATCACACCATCATCACTGCATCATCACAGCATCATCACTGCATCATCACAGCTTCATCACAGCATCATCACAGCATCATCACAGCATCATCACTGCATCATCACAGCATCATCCCTGCATCATCACAGCATCATCACTGCATCATCACAGCATCATCACTGCATACTTACTGCATACTCACAGCATACTCACTGCATCATCACACCATCATCACTGCATCATCCCAGCATCATCACTGCATCATCACTGCATTATCACACCATCATCACTGCATCATCACAGCATCATTACAGCATCATCACTGCATCATCACTGCATCATCACACCATCATCACTGCATCATCACAGCATCATCACAGCATCATCATTGCATCATCACTGCATCATCATTGTGTCATAACAGCATCACTGCATCATGACTTCATCATGACTTCATCATCACTGCATCATCACAGCATCATCACAGCATCATCACATCATCATCACTGCATAATCACAGCATCATCACTGCATCATCACTGAATCATCACACCATCATCACTGCAGCATCACACCATCATCACTGCATCATCACTGCATCATCACAGCATCATCATTACATCATCACTGTATCATCACAGCATCATCACTGCATCATCACTGCATCATCACACCATAATCACTGCATCATCACAGCATCATTACAGCATCATCACTGCATCATCACAGCATCATCACAGCATCATCACTGCATCATCACAGTATCATCACAGCATCATCACTGCATCATCACACCATCATCACACCATAATCACTGCATCATCACAGCATCATCACAAAATCATCACTGCATAATTACTGCATCATCACAGCATCATCACTGCATCATCACAGCATCATCACTGCATCATCACTGCGTCATCACTGTGTCATCACACCATCATCACTGCATCATCACTGCATCATCACAGCATCATCACAGCATCATCACAGCATCATCACAGCATCATCACTGCATCATCACAGCATCATCACTGTGTCATAACAGCATCATCACTGCATCATCACTTCATCATCACTGCATCATCACTGCATCATCACTGCATCATCACTGCGTCATCACAGTGTCATCACAGCATCATCACTTCATCATCACAGCATCATCACTGCATCAGCACAGCATCATCACTGCATCATCACAGCATCATCACAGCATCATCACACCATCATCACTGCATCATCACTGTGTCATCACTGCATCATCACTGCATCATCACACCATCATCACTGCATCATCACTGCATCATCACTGCATCATCACACCATCATCACAGCATCATCACAGCATCATCACTGCAGCATCACAGCATCATCAGAACGTCTTCACAGCATCATCACTGCATCATCACTGCATCATCACAGTGTCATAACAGCATCATCACTGCATCATCACAGCATCCTCACTGCATCATCACTGCATCATCACTGCATCATCACTGCATCCTCACTGCATCATCCCTGCATCATCACAGCATCATCACTGCATCATCACAGCATCATCACTGCATACTTACTGCATACTCACAGCATACTCACTGCATCATCACACCATCATCACTGCATCATCACAGCATCATCACTGCATCATCACTGCATCATCACTTCATCATCACTGCATCATCAGAGCATCATCACACCATCAACACACGGTCATCAAAGCATCATCATTGCATCATCACAGTATCATCACTGCATCATCACAAAATCATCACAAAATCACCACAGTGTCATCACAGCATCATCACTGCATCATCACTAAATCATCACAGCATCCTCACTGCATCATCACACCATCATCACTGCATCATCACTGCATCATTCCAGCATCATCACAGCGTCATCAAAGCATCATCACTGCATCATCACAGCATCATCACACCATCACCACTGCATCATCACAACATCATCATCGCAGCGTCATCACTACATCAACACATCATCATCACTGCATCATCACTGCATCATCACAGCATCCTCACTGCATCATCACACCATCATCACTGCATCATCAATGCATCATCACTGCATCATCACACCATCATCACAGCATCATCACAGCATCATCACTGCAGCATCACAGCATCATCAGAACGTCTTCACAGCATCATCACTGCATCATCACTGCATCATCACAGTGTCATAACAGCATCATCACTGCATCATCACAGCATCCTCACTGCATCATCACTGCATCATCACTGCATCATCACTGCATCCTCACTGCATCATCCCTGCATCATCACAGCATCATCACTGCATCATCACAGCATCATCACTGCATACTTACTGCATACTCACAGCATACTCACTGCATCATCACACCATCATCACTGCATCATCACAGCATCATCACTGCATCATCACTGCATCATCACTGCATCATCACAGCATCATCACTGCATCATCACAGTTTCATCACAGCATCATCACTGCATCATCACTGCATCATCACTGCATCATCACACCATCATCACTGCATGATCACAGCATCATCACAGCATCATCACTGCATCATCACAGCATCATCACTGCATCATCACTGCATCATCACACCATCATCATTGCATCATCACAGCATCATCACAGCATCATCACTGCATCATCACTGCATCATCACTGCATCATCACAGCGTCATCACAGCATCATCACAGCATCATCACTGCATCATCACTGTATCATCACTGCATCATCACTGTGTCATAAGAGCATCACTGCATCATGACTTCATCATGACTTCATCATCACTGCATCATCACAGCATCATCACAGCATCATCACTGCATCATCACAGTATCATCACAGCATCATCACTGCATCATCACCGCATCATCACTGCATCATCACTGCATCGTCACAGCATCATCACAGTGTCATCACTGCATAATCACTGCATCATCAGAGCATCATCACACCATCAACACACGGTCATCAAAGCATCATCATTGCATCATCACAGTATCATCACTGCATCATCACAAAATCATCACAAAATCACCACAGTGTCATCACAGCATCATCACTGCATCATCACTAAATCATCACAGCATCCTCACTGCATCATCACACCATCATCACTGCATCATCACTGCATCATTCCAGCATCATCACAGCGTCATCAAAGCATCATCACTGCATCATCACAGCATCATCAAACCATCACCACTGCATCATCACAACATCATCATCGCAGCGTCATCACTACATCAACACATCATCATCACTGCATCATCACTGCATCATCACAGCATCCTCACTGCATCATCACACCATCATCACTGCATCATCACTGCATCATCACAGCATCATCACAGCATCATCACAGCATCATCACAGTATCATCACAGCATCATCACACCATCATCACAGCATCATCACAGCATCATCACAGCAGCATCACAGCATCATCAGAACGTCTTCACAGCATCATCACAGCATCATCACTTCATCATCACTAAATCATCACAGCATCCTCACTGCATCATCACAGCATCATCACAGCATCATCACTGCAGCATCACACCATCATCACAGCATCATCACTGCATCATCACTGCATCATCACAGCATCATCACTGCATCATCACTGTGTCATAACAACATCATCACTGCATCATCACTTCATCATCACAGCGTCATCAAAGCATCATCACTGCATCATCACTGCATCATCACTGCATCATCACTTTGTCATAACAGCATCATCACAGCATCATCACTGCATCATCACAGCATCATCACTGCATCATCACTGCATCATCACAGCATCATCACTGCATCATCACTGTGTCATCACACAATCATCACTGCATCATCACTGCATCATCACAGCATCATCACAGCGTCATCAAAGCATCATCACTGCATCATCACTGCATCATCACTTTGTCATAACAGCATCATCACAGCATCATCACTGCATAGTCACAGCATCATCACATCATCACAGCATCATCACTGCATCATCACTGCATCATCACTGCATCATCACAGCATCATCACAGAATCCTCACTGCATCAGCACACCATCATCACTGCATCATCACTGCATCATCACAGCATCATCACAGCATCATCACACCATCATAACTGCATCATCACACCATCATCACAGCATCATCACAGCATCATCACTGCATCATCACAGCATCATCACTGTGTCATAACAGCATCATCGCTGCATCATCACTGCATCATCACTGCATCATCACAGCATCATCACAGCATCATAGCTGCATCATCACAGTATCATCACAGCATCATCACACCATCATCACTGCATCATCACTGCATCATCACTGCATACTCACTGCATCATCACAGCATCATCACAGCGTCATAACAGCATCATCACAGCATCATCATAACATCATCACAGTATTATCACTGCATCATTACTGCATCATCACAGCATCATCACTGCACCATCACAGCATCATCACTGCATCATCACTGCATCATCACTGTGTCATCACTGCGTCATCACTGTGTCATAACAGCATCATCACTGCATCATCACTTCATCATCACTGCATCATCACTGCATCATCACAGCATCATCACTGCATCATCACAGTGTCATCACAGCATCATCACTGCATCATCACAGTATCATCACAGCATCATCACTGCATCATCACTGCATCGACACACCATCATCACTTCATCATCACTGCATCATCACAGCATCATCACTGCATCATCACTGCATCATCACACCATCATCATTGCATCATCACAGCATCATCACAGCATCATCACTGCGTCATCACTGCATCATCACAGCATCATCACAGCGTCATAACAGCATCATCACAGCATCATCACTGCATCATCACTGCATCATCACTGCATCATCACACCATCATCACTGTGTCATAAGAGCATCACTGCATCATGACTTCATCATGACTTCATCATGACTTCATCATCACTGCATCATCACTGCATCATCACTGCAGCATCACACCATCATCACTGCATCATCACAGCATCATCATTACATCATCACTGTATCATCACTGCATCATCACTGCGTCATCACAGCATCATCATTTCATCATCACTGCATCATCACAGCATCATCACAGCATCATCACTGCATCATCACTGAGTCATCACAGCATCATCACTGCATCATCACAGAATCCTCACTGAATCATCACACCATCATCAGTGCATCATCACTGCATCATCACAGCATCCTCACTGCATCATCACACCATCATCACTGCATCATCACTGCATCATCACACCATCATCACAGCATCATCACAGCATCATCACTGCATCATCACTGCATCCTCACTGCATCATCCCTGCATCATCACAGCATCATCACTGCATCATCACAGCATCATCACTGCATACTCACTGCATACTCACTGCATCATCACACCATCATCACTGCATCATCACAGCATCAACACTGCATCATCACTGCATCATCACTGTGTCATAACAGCATCATCACTGAATCATCACTTCATCCTCACTGCATCATCACTGCATCATCACAGCATCATCACTGCATCATCACAGTGTCATCACAGCATCATCACTGCATCATCACTGCATCATCACTGCATCATCACACCATCATCACAGCATCATCACAGCGTCATCACAGCATCATCACAGCATCATCACTGCATCATCACTGCATCATCACTGTATCATCACTGCATCATCACTGTGTCATAAGAGCATCACTGCATCATGACTTTATCATGACTTCATCATCACTGCATCATCACAGCATCATCACAGCATCATCACTGCATCATCACAGTATCTTCACAGCATCATCACTGCATCATCACCGCATAATCACTGCATCATCACTGCATCGTCACAGCATCATCACAGTGTCATCACTGCATAATCACTGCATCATCAGAGCATCATCACACCATCAACACACGGTCATCAAAGCATCATCATTGCATCATCACAGTATCATCACTGCATCATCACAAAATCATCACAAAATCACCACAGTGTCATAACAGCATCATCACTGCATCATCACTAAATCATCACAGCATCCTCACTGCATCATCACACCATCATCACTGCATCATCACTGCATCATCACAGCATCATCAAAGCGTCATCAAAGCATCATCACTGCATCATCACAGCATCATCACTGCATCATCACTGCATCATCACTGTGTCATAACAGCATCACTGCATCATGACTTCATCATCACTGCATCATCACAGCATCCTCACTGCATCATCACAGCATCATCACTGCATCATCACAGCATCATCACAGCGTCATCAAAGCATCATCACTACAGCATCACACCATTATCACTGCATCATCACAGCATCATCACTGCATCATCACTGTGTCATAACAGCATCATCACTGCATCATCACAGCTTCATCACAGCATCATCACAGCATCATCACAGCATCATCACTGCATCATCACTGTGTCATAAGAGCATCAACACTGCATCATCACAGCTTCATCACAGCATCATCACAGCATCATCACTGCATCATCACAGCATCATCACAGCATCATCACTGCATCATCACAGCATCATCACTGCATCATCATTGAATCATCACTGCATCATCAGAGCATCATTACAGCATCATCACTGCATAATCACTGCATCATCACACCATCATCACTGCATCATCACAGCATCATCACAGCATCATCATTGCATCATCACTGCATCATCACTGTGTCATAAGAGCATCACTGCATCATGACTTCATCATGACTTCATCATCACTGCATCATCACTGCATCATCACTGCATCATCACTGCATCATCACACCATCATCACTGCATCATCACAGTATCATCAGAGCATCATCACTGCATCATCACCGCATCATCACTGCATCATCACTGCATCGTCACAGCATCATCACATTGTCATCACTGCATAATCACTGCATCATCAGAGCATCATCACACCATCAACACACGGTCATCAAAGCATCATCATTGCATCATCAATGTATCATCACTGCATCATCACAAAATCATCACAGTATCATCACAGCATCATCACAGCATCATCACAGCATCATCACAGCATCATCACTGCAGCATCACAGCATCATCAGAACGTCTTCACAGCATCATCACAGAATCATCTCTGCATCATCACTGCATCATCACTGCATCATCACAGCATCATCACTGCATCATCACAGCGTCATCAAAGCATCCTCACTGCATCATCACAGCATCATCACAGCATCATCCCTGCATCATCACTGCAGCATGACACCATGATCACTGCATCATCACTGCATCATCACAGCATAATCACAGCGTCATCAAAGCATCATCACTGCATCATCACTGCATCATCACTTTGTCATAACAGCATCATCACAGCATCATCACTGCATCAACACTGCATCATCACAGCATCATCACTGCATCATCACTGTGTCATAACAACATCATCACTGCATCATCACTTCATCATCACAGCATCATCACAGCATCATCACTGCATCATCACAGCATCATCACTGCAGCATCACACCATCATCACTGCATCATCACAGCATCATCACAGCATCATCACTGCATCATCACAGTGTCATCACTGCATCATCACTGCATCGTCACAGCATCATCACAGTGTCATCACTGCATCATCACTGCATCATCACTGCATCATCACACCATCATCACACCATCATCATTGTATCATCACAGTATCATCACAAAATCACCACAGTGTCATCACAGCATCCTCACTGCATCATCAAACCATCATCACTGCATCGTCACAGCATCATCACACTGTCATCACTGCATCATCACTGCATCGTCACAGCATCATCACAGTGTCATCACTGCATCATCACTGCATCATCACTGCATCATCACACCATCATCATTGCATCATCACAGTATCATCACTGGATCATCACTGTGTCATAACAGCATCACTGCATCATGACTTCATCATCACAGCATCATCACAGCATCATCACTGCAGCATCATTACAGCATCATCACTGCATCATTACAGTATCATCACAGCATCATCACTGCATCATCACCGCATCATCACTGCATCGTCACAGCATCATCACAGTGTCATCACTGCATCATCACTGCATCGTCACAGCATCATCACAGTGTCATCACTGCATCATCACTGCATCATCACTGCATCATCACTGCATCATCACACCATCATCATTGCATCATCACAGTATCATCACAAAATCACCACAGTGTCATCACAGCATCCTCACTGCATCATCACACCATCATCACTGCATCATCACACCATCATCACTGTATCATCACAGCATCATCACTGCATCATCGCAGCATCATCACTGCATCATCACTGTGTCATAACAGCATCACTGCATCATGACTTCATCATGACTTCATCATCACTGCATCATCACACCATCATCACTGCATCATGACTGCATCATCACTGCATCATCACTGCATCATCACTGCATCGTCACAGCATTATCACAGTGTCATCACTGCATAATCACTGCATCATCACAGTATCATCACAGCATCATGACTGCATCATCACCGCATCATCACTGCATCATCACTGCATCGTCACAGCATTATCACAGTGTCATCACTGCATAATCACTGCATCATCAGAGCATCATCACACCATCAACACGACGGTCATCAAAGCATCATCATTGCATCATCACAGTATCATCACTGCATAATCACAAAATCATCACAAAATCACCACAGTGTCATCACAGCATCATCACTGCATCATCACTACATCATCACAGCATCCTCACTGCATCATCACAGCATCATCACTGCATCATCACCGCATCATCACAGCATCATCACAGCGTCATCAAAGCATCATCAAAGCATCATCACTGCATCATCACTGCATCATCACAGCATCATCACACCATCACCACTGCATCATCACAACATCATCATCGCAGCGTCATCACTACATCAACACACCATCATCACTGCATCATCACAGCATCCTCACTGCATCACCACAGTGTCATCACAGCATCATCACTGCATCATCACTACATCATCACAGCATCCTCACTGCATCATAACAGCATCATCACTGCATCATCACAGCATCATCACAGTGTCATCAAAGCATCATCACTGCAGCATCACACCATCATCACTGCATCATCACAGCATCATCACTGCATCATCACTGTGTCATAACAGCATCATCACTGCATCATCACTGCATCATCACAGCTTCATCACAGCATCATCACAGCATCATCACAGCATCATCACTGCATCATCACAGCATCATCACAGCATCATCACTGCATCATCACAGCATCATCACTGCAGCATCACACCATCATCACTGCATCATCACAGCATCATCACAGCATCATCACTGCATCATCACAGCATCATTACAGCATCATCACTGCATCATCACTGCATCATCACACCATCATCACTGCATCATCACAGCATCATCACAGCATCATCATTGCATCATCACTACATCATCATTGTGTCATAACAGCATCACTGCATCATGACTTCATCATGACTTCATCATCACTGCATCATCACAGCATCATCACAGCATCATCACTGCATCATCACTGCATCATCACAGCATCATCACTGCATCATCACTGCATCATCACACCATCATCACTGCATCATCACAGCATCATCACTGCATCATCACAGCAGCATCACAGCGTCATCACAGCATCATCACAGCATCATCACTGCATCATCACTGCATCATCACTGTATCATCACTGCATCATCACTGTGTCATAAGAGCATCACTGAATCATGACTTCATCATGACTTCATCATGACTTCATCATCACTGCATCATCACTGCATCATCACACCATCATCACTGCATCATCACAGTATCATCACAGCATCATCACTGCATCATCACCGCATCATCACTGCATCATCACTGCAACGTCACAGCATCATCACAGTGTCATCACTGCATAATCACTGCATCATCAGAGCATCATCACACCATCAACACACGGTCATCAAAACATCATCATTGCATCATCACAGTATCATCACTGCATCATCACAAAATCATCACAAAATCACCACAGTGTCATAACAGCATCATAACTGCATCATCACAGCATCATCGCTGCATCCTCACTGCATCATCACAGCATCATCACTGCATCATCACAGCATAATCACAGCATCATCACAGCGTGATCAAAGCATCATCACTGCATCATCACAGCATCATCACACCATCACTGCATCATCACAACATCATCATCGCAGCGTCATCACTACATCAACACTGCATCATCACAGCATCATCAATGCATCATCACAGCATCCTCACTGCATCATCACACCATCATCACTGCATCATCACTGCATCATCACAGCATCATCACAGCATCATCACTGCATCATCACAGTATCATCACAGCATCATCACACCATCATCACAGCATCATCACAGCATCATCACAGCATCATCAGAAGGTCTTCACAGCATCATCACAGAATCATCTCTGCATCATCACTGCATCATCACAGCATCATCACAGCATACTCACTGCATCATCACACCATCATCACTGCATCATCACTGCATCATCACAGCGTCATCAAAGCATCATCACTGCATCATCACAGCATCATCACTGCATCATCACAGCATCATCACTGCATCATCACTGCAGCATGACACCATCATCACAGCATCATCAATGCATCATCACTGCATCATCACAGCATCATCACAGCATCATCCCTGCATCATCACTGCAGCATCACAGCATCATCACAGCGTCATCAAAGCATCATCACTGCATCATCACTGCATCATCACTGCATCATCACTTTGTCATAACAGCATCATCACTGCATCATCACTGCATCATCACAGCATCATCACTGCATCATCACTTTGTCATAACAACATCATCACTGCATCATCACTTCATCATCACAGCATCATCACACCATCATCACTGCATCATCACAGCATCCTCACTGCATCATCACACCATCATCACTGCATCGTCACTGCATCATCACAGCATCATCACAGCATCATCACAGCATCATCACTGCATCATCACTCCATCATCACACCATCATCACACCATCATCACTGCATCATCACAGCATCATCACTGCATCATCACAGCATCCTCACTGCATCATCACACCATCATCACTGCATCATCACAGCATCATCACAGTGTCATAAAAGCATCATCACTGCAGAATCACACCATCATCACTGCATCATCACAGCATCATCACAGCATCATCACTGCATCATCACTTCATCATCACTGCAGCATCACACCATCATCACAGCATCATCACTGCATCATCACAGCATCATCACTGCATCATCACTGTGTCATAACAACATCATCACTGCATCATCACTGCATCATCACAGCATCATCACTGCATCATCACTGCAGCATCACACCATCATCAGAGCATCATCACTGCATCATCACTGCATCATCACAGCATCATCACTGCATCATCACTGTGTCATCACACAATCATCACTGCATCATCACTGCATCATCACAGCATCATCACAGCGTCATCAAAGCATCATCACTGCATCATCACAGCATCATCACTGCATCATCACTTTGTCATAACAGCATCATCACAGCATCATCACTGCATAGTCACAGCATCATCACAGCATCATCACAGCATCATCACTGCATCATCACTGCATCATCACAGCATCATCACAGAATCCTCACTGCATCATCACACCATCATCACTGCATCATCACTGCATCATCACAGCATCATCACAGCATCATCACACCATCATAACTGCATCATCACACCATCATCACAGCATCATCACAGCATCATCACTGCATCATCACTGCATCATCACTGTGTCATAACAGCATCATCACTGCATCATCACTTCATCATCACTGCATCATCACTGCATCATCACAGCATCATCACAGCATCATCGCTGCATCATCACAGTATCATCACAGCATCATCACACCATCATCACATCATCATCACTGCATCATCACAGCATCATCATAACATCATCACTGCATCATCACTGCATCATTACTGCATCATCACAGCATCATCACTGCACCATCACAGCATCATCACTGAATCATCACTGCATCATCACTGCGTCATCACTGCGTCATCACTGTGTCATAACAGCATCATCACTGCATCATCACTTCATCATCACTGCATCATCACTGCATCATCACAGCATCATCACTGCATCATCACAGTGTCATCACAGCATCATCACTGCATCATCAGAGTATCATCACAGCATCATCACTGCATCATCACTGCATCGACACACCATCATCACTTCATCACCACTGCATCATCACTGCATCATCACAGCATCATCACTGCATCATCACTGCATCTTCACACCATCATCATTGCATCATCACAGCATCATCACAGCATCATCACTGCATCATCACTGCATCATCACTGCATACTCACTGCATCATCACAGCGTCATAACAGCATCATCACAGCATCATCACTGCATCATCACTGCATACTCACTGCATCATCACACCATCATCACTATGTCATAAGAGCATCACTGCATCATGACTTCATCATGACTTCATCATGACTTCATCATCACTGCATCATCACTGCATCATCACAGCATCATCATTACATCATCACTGTATCATCACAGCATCATCAATGCATCATCACTGCATCATCACACCATAATCACTGCATCATCACAGCATCATTACAGCATCATCACTGCATCATCACAGCATTATCACAGCATCATCACTGCATCATCACAGTATCATCACAGCATCATCACTGCATCATCACACAATCATCACACCATAATCACTGCATCATCACAGCATCATCACAACATCATCACTGCATCATCACTGCATCATTACTGCATCATCACAGCATCATCACTGCATCACCACAGCATCATCACTGCGTCATCACAGCATCATCACTTCATCATCACTGCATCATCACAGCATCATCACTGCATCATCACTGTGTCATCACAGCATCATCACTGCATCATCACAGCATCCTCACTGCATCATCACACCATCATCACTGCATCATCACTGCATCATCACAGCATCATCACAGCATCCTCACTGCATCATCACACCATCATCACTGCATCATCACACCATCATCACTGCATCATCACAGCATCATCACAGCATCATCACAGCATCATCACTGTGTCATAACAGCATCGTCACTGTGTCATAACAGCATCATCACTGCATCATCACTTCATCATCACTGCATCATCACTGCATCATCACTGCGTCATCACTGTGTCATCACAGCATCATCACTTCATCATCACTTCATCATCACTGCATCATCACAGCATCATCACTGCATCATCACAGCATCATCACTGCATCATCACACCATCATCACTGCATCATCACTGTGTCATCACTGCATCATCACTGCATCATCACTGCATCATCACACCATCATCACAGCATCATCACAGCATCATCACTGCAGCATCACAGCATCATCAGAACGTCTTCACAGCATCATCACTGCATCATCACCGCGTCATCACAGCATCATCACAGCGTCATCACAGCATCATCACTGCATCATCACTGCATCATCAGAGCATCGTCACAGCATCATCACAGTGTCATCACTGCTTCATCACTGCATCATCCCTGCATCATTACAGCATCATCACTGCATCATCACAGCATCATCACTGCATACTCACTGCATACTCACTGCATCATCACACCATCATCACTGCATCATCACTGCATCATCACAGCATCATCACAGCATCCTCACTGCATCATCACACCATCATCACTGCATCATCACAGTATTATCACAGCATCATCACAGCGTCATCAAAGCATCATCACTGCATCATCACTGCATCATCACAGCATCATCACTGCATCATCACTGCATCATCACAGCATCCTCACTGCATCATTACACCATCATTACTGCATCATCACAGCATCATTACAGCTTACTCACTGCATCATCATAGCATGATCACTGCATAATCAGAGCATTATCACACCATCACCACTGTATCATAAGAACATCATCATCGCAGCGTCATCACTACATCAACACAGCGTCATCACTGCATCATCACAGTATCATCACAACATCATCACAGCATCATCCCTGCACCATCACTACATCATCACATCATCATACCACCATCACAGCATCATCAGTGCATCATCACTGCATCATCAGATAATCATCACAGCGTCATCACTGTGTCATCACAGCATCATCAGAGCGTCTTCACAGAATCATCACACCATCATCACTGCATCGTCACAGCATCATCACAGTGTCATCACAGCATCATCACTGCATAATCACTGCATCATCAGAGCATCATCACACCATTAACACAGCGTCATCACAGCATCATCACTGCATCATCACAGTATCATCACTGCATCATTACAAAATCATCACAAAATCACAACAGTGACATCACAGCATCATCACTGCATAATCACTGCATCATCACAGCAATATATCAGCATCATCACAGCATGATCACTGCATCATCACTGCATCATCACAGCATCCTCAATGCATCATCACACCATCATCACTGCATCATCACAGTATTATCACAGCATCATCACAGCGTCATTAAAGCATCATCACTGCATCATCACAGCATCATCAGAGCGTCTTCACAGAATCATCACAGCATCATCACTGCATCATGACAGCATCATCACTGCATCATCACACCATCATCACAGCATCATCAAAGCATCATCACTGCATCATCACAGCATCATCACTGCATCATCACACCATCATCACTGCATCATCACAGCATCATCACAGCATCATCACTGCTTCATCACTGCATCATCACAGCATCATCACTGCATCATCACTGCATCATCACACCATCATCAAACCATCATCACTACATCATCATTGCATCATCACAGTATCATCACTGCATCATCACAAAATCATCACAAAATCACCACAGTGTCATCAAAGCATCATCACTGCATAATCACTGCATCATCACAGCATTATATCAGCATCATCACAGCATCATCACTGCATCATCACAGTATCATCACTGCATCATCACACCATCATCACACCATCATCACTGCATCATCACAGTATTATCACAGCATCATCACAGCGTCATCAAAGCATCATCACTGCATCATCACTGCATCATCACAGCATCATCACTGCATCATCACAGCATCCTCACTGCATCATCACACCATCATCACTACATCATCATCGCAGCGTCATCACTACATCAACACAGCGTCATCACTGCATCATCACTGCATCACCACAGAGTCATCACAGCATCATCCCTGCACCATCACTACATCATCACAACATCATCATACCACCATCACAGCATCATCAGTGCATCATCACTGCATCATCAGATAATCATCACAGCGTCATCACTGTGTCATCACAGCATCATCAGAGCATCTTCACAGAATCATCACACCATAATCACTGCATCGTCACAGCATCATCACAGTGTCATAACAGCATGATCACTGCATCATCACAGCATCATCACTGCATCATCACAGCATCATCACTGCGTCATCACAGCATCATCAGAGCGTCTTCACAGAATCATCACACCATCATCACTGTATCGTCACAGCATCATCAGAGCGTCTTCACAGCATCATCACTGCATAATCACTGCATCATCACACCATCAACACAGCGTCATCACAGCATCATCACTGCATCATCACAGTATCATCACTGCATCATTACAAAATCATCACAAAATCACCACAGTGTCATCACAGCATCATCACTGCATAATCACAGCTTCATCACAGCATTATATCAGCATCATCACAGCATCATCACTGCATCATCACAGCATCCTCACTGCATCATCACACCATCATCACAGCATCATCACGACATCATAACAGCATCATCACTGCATCATCACTGCATCATCACACCATCATCAAACCATCATCACTGCATCATCACAGCATCATCAATGCATCATCACAGAATCATCACTCCATCATCACACCATCATCACACCATCATCACTGCATCATCACAGCATCATCACTGCATCATCACAGCATCATCACTGCATCATCACAGCATCATCACACCATCATCACTGCATCATCACAGCATCATCACTGCATCATCACAGCATCATCACTCCATCATCACACCATCATCACACCATCATCACTGCATCATCACACCATCATCACTGCATCATCACAGCATCATCACTGCATCATCACAGCATCATCACTCCATCATCACACCATCATCACACCATCATCACTGCATCATCACAGCATCATCACTGCATCATCACAGCATCATCACTGCATCATCACAGCATCATCACACCATCATCAAAACATCATCACTACATCATCACTGCATCATCACAGCATCCTCACTGCATCGTCACACCATCATCACTGCATCATCACAGCATCATCACAGCATCATCACTGCATCATCAATGCATCATCACTGCATCATCACTGTGTCATAACAGCATCATCACTGCATCATCACTTCATCATCACTGCATCATCACTGCATCATCACAGCATCCTCACTGCATCATCACAGCATCATCACTGCATCATCACAGTATCATCACAGCATCATCACTGCATCATCACTGCATCATCACACCATCATCAAACCATCATCACTACATCATCACAGCATCATCACAGCATCATCACAGCATCATCACTGCATCATCACTGCATCATCACAGCATCATCACAGCATCATCACAGCATCATCACTGCATCATCACAGCATCATCACACCATCATCACTGTGTCATAACAGCATCATCACTTCATCATCACTGCATCATCACTGCATCATCACAGCATCATCACCGCATCATCACTGCATCATCACAGCATCATCACTGCATCATCACTGCATCATCACTGCATCATCACTGTGTCATAACAGCATCATCAATGCATCATCACAGCATCATCACTGCATCATCACTGCATCATCACTGCATCATCACAGCATCATCATAGCATGATAACTGCATCATCACAGCATCATCTCTGCATCATCACAGCATCATCACAGCATCATCACTGCATCATCACACCATCCTCACTGCATCATCACACCATCATTACTGCATCATCAGTGCATCATCAGAGCGTCTTCACAGCATCATCACAGCATCATCACAGTGTCATAACAGCATCATCACTGCATCATCACAGCATCATCACTGCATCATCACAGCATAATCACTGCATCATCACAGCATCATCACTGCATCATCACAGCATCCTCACTGCATCATCACAGCATCATCACTGCATCATCACAGTGTCATAAGAGCATCATCCCTGCACCATCACTACATCATCACAACATCATCATACCACGATCACAGCATCATCAATGCATCATCACTGCATCATCAGATAATCATCACAGCGTCATCACTGTATCATCACATCATCATCACTGCGTCATCACAGCATCATCAGAGCGTCTTCACAGAATCATCACTGCATCGTCACAGCTTCATCACAGTGTCATCACAGCATCATCACAGTATCATCACTGCATCATCACAGTGTCATAACAGCATCATCACTGCATAATTACTGCATCATCACAGCATCCTCACTGCATCATCACTGCATCATCACAGCATCATCACAGCATCATCACAGCATCATCACTGCATCATCACAGCATCATCACACCATCATCACTGTGTCATAACAGCATCATCACTTCATCATCACTGCATCATCACAGCATCATCACCGCATCATCACAGCATCATCACAGCATCATCACTGCATCATCACTGTGTCATAACAGCATCATCACTTCATCATCACACCATCATCAAACCATCATCACTACATCATCACAGCATCATCACAGCATCATCACAGCATCATCACAGCATCATCACAGCATCATCACTGCATCATCACAGCATCATCACACCATCATCACTGTGTCATAACAGCATCATCACTTCATCATCACTGCATCATCACAGCATCATCACCGCATCATCACAGCATCATCACAGCATCATCACTGCATCATCACTGCATCATCACTGTGTCATAACAGCATCATCAATGCATCATCACAGCATCATCACTGCATCATCACTGCATCACCACTGCATCATCACGGCATCATCATAGCATGATAACTGCATCATCACAGCATCATCTCTGCATCATCACAGCATCATCACAGCATCATCACTGCATCATCACACCATCCTCACTGCATCATCACACCATCATTACTGCATCATCAGTGCATCATCAGAGCGTCTTCACAGCATCATCACAGCATCATCACAGTGTCATAACAGCATCATCACTGCATCATCACAGCATCATCACTGCATCATCACAGCATAATCACTGCATCATCACAGCATCATCACTGCATCATCACTGCATCATCACAGCATCCTCACTGCATCATCAGAGCGTCTTCACAGCATCATCACAGCATCATCACTGCATCATCACAGTGTCATAAGAGCATCATCCCTGCACCATCACTACATCATCACAACATCATCATACCACGATCACAGCATCATCAATGCATCATCACTGCCTTATCACAGCATCATCAGAGCGTCTTCACAGAATCATCACTGCATCGTCACAGCTTCATCACAGTGTCATCACAGCATCATCACAGTATCATCACTGCATCATTACAAAATCATCACAAAATCACCACAGGGTCATCACTGCATCATCACAGTGTCATAACAGCATCATCACTACATAATTACTGCATCATCACAGCATCCTCACTGCATCATCACTGCATCATCACAGCATCCTCACTGCATCATCACAGCATCCTCACTGCATCATCACAGCATCATCACTGCATCATCACTGCATACTCACTGCATCATCACAGCATCCTCACTGCATCCTCACTACATCATCACTGCATCATCACAACATCCTCACTGCATCATCACACCATCATCACTGCATCATTACAGCATCATCAGATCGTCTTCACAGCATCATCACTGCATCATCACAGTGTCATCACTGCATAATCACTGCATCATCAGAGCATCATCACACCATCAACACAGGGTCATCAAAGCATCATCATTGCATCATCACTGCATCATCACAAAATCATCACAAAATCACCACAGTGTCATCACAGCATCATCAGTGCATAATCACTGCATCATCACAGCATTATATCAGCATCATCACAGCATCATCACTACATCCTCACTGCATCATCACAGCATCCTCACTGCATCATCACACCATCATCACTGCATCATCACAGTATTATCACAGCATCATCACAGCGTCATCAAAGCATCATCACTACATCATCACTGCATCACAGCATCATCACTGCATCATCACTGCATCATCACAGCATCCTCACTGCATCATTACACCATCATCACTGCATCATCACAGCATCATTACAGCTTACTCACTGCATCATCATAGCATGATCACTGCATAATCAGAGCATCATCACACCATCACCACTGCATCATCACAACATCATCATCGCAGCGTCATCACTACATCAACACAGCGTCATCACTGCATCATCACAATATCATCACAACATCATCACAGCATCATCCCTGCACCATCACTACATCATCACATTATCATACCACCATCACAGCATCATCAGTGCATCATCACTGCATCATCAGATAATCATCACAGCGTCATCACAGTGTCATCACAGCATCATCAGAGCGTCTTCACAGAATCATCACACCATCATCACTGCATCGTCACAGCATCATCACAGTGTCATCACAGCATCATCACTGCATCATCACAGTATCATCACTGCATCATTACAAAATCATCACAAAATCACCACAGTGACATCACAGCATCATCACTGCATCATCACTGCATCATCACAGCATCATCAGAGCGTCTTCACAGCATCATCACTGCATCATCACTGCATCATCACTGCATTATCACTGCATCATCACAGAATCATCACTGCATCATCACAGCATCATCACTGCATCATCACAGCATCATCACAGCATCATCACAGAATCATCACTGCATCATCACTGCATCGTCACAGCATCATCAGATAATCATCACAGCGTCATCACTGTGTCATCACAGCATCATCAGAGCATCTTCACAGAATCATCACACCATAATCACTGCATCGTCACAGCATCATCACAGTGTCATAACAGCATCATCACTGCATCATCACAGCATCATCACTGCATCATCACAGCATCATCACTGTATCATCACATCATCATCACTGCGTCATCACAGCATCATCAGAGCGTCTTCACAGAATCATCACTGCATAATCACTGCATCATCAGAGCATCATCACACCATCAACACAGCGTCATCACAGCATCATCACTGCATCATCACAGTATCATCACTGCATCATTACAAAATCATCACAAAATCACCACAGTGTCATCACAGCATCATCACTGCATAATCACTGCATCATCACAGCATTATATCAGCATCATCACAGCATCATCACTGCATCATCACAACATCATCACAGCATCATCACTGCATCATCACAGTGTCATAAGAGCATCATCCCTGCACCATCACTACATCATCACATCATCATCATACCACGATCACAGCATCATCAATGCATTATCACTGCATCATCACAGAATCATCACTGCATCATCACAGCATCATCACACCATCATCACTGCATCATCACAGCATCATCAAAGCATCATCACTACATCATCACAGCATCATCACAGCATCATCACTGCGTCATCACTGCATCATCACAGCATCATCACTGCATCATCACAGCATCATCACTGCATCATCACAGCATCATCACACCATCATCAAAACATCATCACTACATCATCACTGCATCATCACAGCATCCTCACTGCATCGTCACACCATCATCACTGCATCATCACAGCATCATCACTGCATCATCACTGCATCATCACTGCATCATCACTGTGTAATAACAGCATAATCACTGCATCATCACTTCATCATCACTGCATCATCACTGCATCATCACAGCATCCTCACTGCATCATCACAGCATCATCACTGCATCATCACAGTATCATCACAGCATCATCACTGCATCATCACTGCATCATCACACCATCATCAAACCATCATCACTACATCATCACAGCATCATCACAGCATCATCACAGCATCATCACTGCATCATCACTGCATCATCACAGCATCATCACAGCATCATCACAGCATCATCACTGCATCATCACAGCATCATCACATCATCATCACTGTGTCATAACAGCATCATTACTTCATCATCACTGCATCATCACAGCATCATCACCGCATCATCACAGCATCATCACAGCATCATCACTGCATCATCACTGCATCACCACTGCATCATCACAGCATCATCATAGCATGATAACTGCATCATCACAGCATCATCTCTGCATCATCACAGCATCATCACAGCATCATCACTGCATCATCACACCATCCTCACTGCATCATCACACCATCATTACTGCATCATCAGTGCATCATCAGAGCGTCTTCACAGCATCATCACAGCATCATCACAGTGTCATAACAGCATCATCACTGCATCATCACTGCATCATCACTGCATCATCACAGCATAATCACTGCATCATCACAGCATCATCACTGCATCATCACTGCATCATCACTGCATCCTCACTGCATCATCAGAGCGTCTTCACAGCATCATCACAGCATCATCACTGCATCATCACAGTGTCATAAGAGCATCATCCCTGCACCATCACTACATCATCACAACATCATCATACCACGATCACAGCATCATCAATGCATCATCAATGCATCATCAGATAATCATCACAGCGTCATCACTGAATCATCACATCATCATCACTGCGTCATCACAGCATCATCAGAGCGTCTTCACAGAATCATCACTGCATCGTCACAGCTTCATCACAGTGTCATCACAGCATCATCACAGTATCATCACTGCATCATTACAAAATCATCACAAAATCACCACAGGGTCATCACAGCATCATCACTGCATCATCACTGCATCATCACAGTGTCATAACAGCATCATCACTACATAATTACTGCATCATCACAGCATCCTCACTGCATCATCACTGCATCATCACAGCATCCTCACTGCATCATCACAGCATCCTCACTGCATCATCACAGCATCATCACTGCATCATCACTGCATACTCACTGCATCATAACTGCATCATCACAGCATCCTCACTGCATCATCACTGCATCATCACAACATCCTCACTGCATCATCACACCATCATCACTGCATCATTACAGCATCATCAGAGCGTCTTCACAGCATCATCACTGCATCATCACAGTGTCATCACTGCATAATCACTGCATCATCAGAGCATCATCACACCATCAACACAGGGTCATCAAAGCATCATCATTGCATCATCACTGCATCATCACAAAATCATCACAAAATCACCACAGTGTCATCACAGCATCATCAGTGCATAATCACTGCATCATCACAGCATTATATCAGCATCATCACAGCATCATCACTACATCCTCACTGCATCATCACAGCATCCTCACTGCATCATCACACCATCATCACTGCATCATCACAGTATTATCACAGCATCATCACAGCATCATCACTGCATCATCACTGCATCATCACTGCATCCTCACTGCATCATTACACCATCATCACTGCATCATCACAGCATCATTACAGCTTACTCACTGCATCATCATAGCATGATCACTGCATAATCAGAGCATCATCACACCATCACCACTGCATCATCACAACATCATCATCGCAGCGTCATCACTACATCAACACAGCGTCATCACTGCATCATCACAATATCATCACAACATCATCACAGCATCATCCCTGCACCATCACTACATCATCACATTATCATACCACCATCACAGCATCATCAGTGCATCATCACTGCATCATCAGATAATCATCACAGCGTCATCACAGTGTCATCACAGCATCATCAGAGCGTCTTCACAGAATCATCACACCATCATCACTGCATCGTCACAGCATCATCACAGTGTCATCACAGCATCATCACTGCATCATCACAGTATCATCACTGCATCATTACAAAATCATCACAAAATCACCACAGTGACATCACAGCATCATCACTGCATCATCACTGCATCATCACAGCATCATCAGAGCGTCTTCACAGCATCATCACTGCATCATCACTGCATCATCACTGCATTATCACTGCATCATCACAGAATCATCACTGCATCATCACAGCATCATCACTGCATCATCACAGCATCATCACTGCATCATTAAGGCATCATCACAGCATCATCACAGAATCATCACTGCATCATCACTGCATCGTCACAGCATCATCACTGCATCATCACAGCATCATCACACCATCATCACTGCATCATCACTGCATCATCACAGCATCATCACAGCATCCTCACTGCATCATCACACCATCATCACAGCATCATCACAGCATCATCACTGCATCATCACAGTATCATCACTGCATCATTACAAAATCATCACAAAATCACCACAGTGTCATCACAGCATCATCACTGCATAATCACTGCATCATCACAGCATTATATCAGCATCATCACAGCATCATCACTGCATCATCACAACATCATCACAGCATCATCACTGCATCATCACAGTGTCATAAGAGCATCATCCCTGCACCATCACTACATCATCACAACATCATCATACCACGATCACAGCATCATCAATGCATCATCACTGCATCATCAGATAATCATCACAGCGTCATCACTGTATCATTACATCATCATCACTGCGTCATCACAGCATCATCAGAGCGTCTTCACACAATCATCACTGCATCGTCACACCTTCATCACAGTGTCATCACAGCATCATCACAGTATCATCACTGCATCATTACAAAATCATCACAAAATCACCACAGTGTCATCACAGCATCATCACAGCATCATCACTGCATCATCACACCATCATCACTGCATCATCACAGCATCATCACTGCATCATCACTGCATCATCACAGCACCCTCACTGCATCATCACACCATCATCACTGCATCATCACAGCGTCATCAAAGCATCATCACTTCATCATCAGAGCGTCTTCACAGCATCATCACTGCATCATCACTGCATCATCACAGTGTCATAACAGCATCATCACTGCATCATCACTGCATCATCACAGCATCCTCACGGCATCATCACAGCATCATCACAGCATCATCACAGCATCCTCACTGCATCATCACACCATAATCACTGCATCATCACAACATCCTCACTGCATAATCACTGCATCATCACTGCATCATCACTGCATGGTCACAGCATCATCACAGTGTCATCACTGCATAATCACTGCATCATCAGAGCATCATCACACCATCAACACAGGGTCATCAAAGCATCATCATTGCATCATCACAGTATCATCACTGCATCATCACAAAATCATCACAAAATCACCACAGTGTCATCACAGCATCATCACTGCATAATCACTGCATCATCACAGAATTATATCAGCATCATCACAGCATCATCACTGCATCATCACTGCATCGTCACAGCATCCTCACTGCATCATCACACCATCATCACTGCATCATCACAGTATTATCACAGCGTCATCAAAGCATCATCACTGCATCATCACTGCATCATCATAGCATCATCACAGCATCATTACAGCCTACTCACTGCATCATCACAGCATCGTCACTGCATCATCAGAGCATCATCACACCATCACCACTGCATCATCACTGCATCATCACAACATCATCATCGCAGCGTCATCACTACATCAACACAGTGTCATCACTGCATCATCACTGCATCACCACAGAGTCATCACAGCATCATCCCTGCACCATCACTACATCATCACAACATCATCATACCACCATAACAGCATCATCAGTGCATCATCACAGCATCATCAGATAATCATCACAGCGTCATCACTGTGTCATCACAGTATCATCAGAGTGTCTTCACAGAATCATCACACCATCATCACTGCATCGTCACAGCATCATCACAGTGTCATAACAGCATCATCACTGCATCATCACAGCATCATCACAGCATCATCAGAGCGTCTTCACAGCATCATCAGAGCGTCTTCACAGCATCATCACAGCATCATCACTGCATCATCACTGTGTCATAAGAGCATCATCCCTGCACCATTACTACATCATCACAACATCATCATACCACGATCACAGCATCATCAATGCATCATCACTACATCATCAGATAATCATCACAGCGTCATCACTGTATCATCACATCATCATCACTGCGTCATCACAGCATCATCAGAGCGTCTTCACAGAATCATCACTGCATCGTCACAGCTTCATCACAGTGTCATCACAGCATCATCAAAGTATCATCACTGCATCATTACAAAATCATCACAAAATCACCACAGTGTCATCACAGCATCATCACTGCATAATCACTGCATCATCACAGTGTCATAACAGCATCATCACTGCATCATTACTGCATCATCACAGCATCCTCACTGCATCATCACAGCATCCTCACTGCATCATCAATGCATCATCACTGCATCATTACAGCATCATCAGAGCATCATCACAGCATCATCACTGCATCATCACTGCATCATCACAGCATCATCAGAGCGTCTTCACAGCATCATCACTGCATCATCACTGCATCGTCACAGCATCATCACAGTGTCATCACTGCATAATCACTGCATCATCAGAGCATCATCACACCATCAACACAGGGTCATCACAGCATCATCAGTGCATAATCACTGCATCATCACAACATCCTCACTGCATCATCACACCATCATCACTGCATCATCACAGTATTATCACAGCATCATCACAGCGTCATCAAAGCATCATCACTGCATCATCACTGCATCATCACAGCATCATCACTGCATCATCACTGCATCATCACAGCATCCTCACTGCATCATTACACCATCATTACTGCATCATCACAGCATCATTACAGCTTACTCACTGCATCATCATAGCATGATCACTGCATAATCAGAGCATTATCACACCATCACCACTGCATCATAAGAACATCATCATCGCAGCGTCATCACTACATCAACACAGCGTCATCACTGCATCATCACAGTATCATCACAACATCATCACAGCATCATCCCTGCACCATCACTACATCATCACATCATCATACCACCATCACAGCATCATCAGTGCATCATCACTGCATCATCAGATAATCATCACAGCGTCATCACTGTGTCATCACAGCATCATCAGAGCGTCTTCACAGAATCATCACACCATCATCACTGCATCGTCACAGCATCATCACAGTGTCATCACAGCATCATCACTGCATAATCACTGCATCATCAGAGCATCATCACACCATTAACACAGCGTCATCACAGCATCATCACTGCATCATCACAGTATCATCACTGCATCATTACAAAATCATCACAAAATCACAACAGTGACATCACAGCATCATCACTGCATAATCACTGCATCATCACAGCAATATATCAGCATCATCACAGCATGATCACTGCATCATCACTGCATCATCACAGCATCCTCAATGCATCATCACACCATCATCACTGCATCATCACAGTATTATCACAGCATCATCACAGCGTCATTAAAGCATCATCACTGCATCATCACAGCATCATCAGAGCGTCTTCACAGAATCATCACAGCATCATCACTGCATCATGACAGCATCATCACTGCATCATCACACCATCATCACAGCATCATCACTGCATCATCACTGCATCATCACAGCATCATCACTGCATCATCACACCATCATCACTGCATCATCACAGCATCATCACAGCATCATCACTGCATCATCACTGCATCATCACACCATCATCAAACCATCATCACTACATCATCATTGCATCATCACAGTATCATCACTGCATCATCACAAAATCATCACAAAATCACCACAGTGTCATCAAAGCATCACCACTGCATAATCACTGCATCATCACAGCATTATATCAGCATCATCACAGCATCATCACTGCATCATCACAGTATCATCACTGCATCATCACACCATCATCACACCATCATCACTGCATCATCACAGTATTATCACAGCATCATCACAGCGTCATCAAAGCATCATCACTGCATCATCACTGCATCATCACAGCATCATCACTGCATCATCACAGCATCCTCACTGCATCATCACACCATCATCACTACATCATCATCGCAGCGTCATCACTACATCAACACAGCGTCATCACTGCATCATCACTGCATCACCACAGAGTCATCACAGCATCATCCCTGCACCATCACTACATCATCACAACATCATCATACCACCATCACAGCATCATCAGTGCATCATCACTGCATCATCAGATAATCATCACAGCGTCATCACTGTGTCATCACAGCATCATCAGAGCATCTTCACAGAATCATCACACCATAATCACTGCATCGTCACAGCATCATCACAGTGTCATAACAGCATGATCACTGCATCATCACAGCATCATCACTGCATCATCACAGCATCATCACTGTATCATCACATCATCATCACTGCGTCATCACAGCATCATCAGAGCGTCTTCACAGAATCATCACACCATCATCACTGCATCGTCACAGCATCATCAGAGCGTCTTCACAGCATCATCACTGCATAATCACTGCATCATCACACCATCAACACAGCGTCATCACAGCATCATCACTGCATCATCACAGTATCATCACTGCATCATTACAAAATCATCACAATATCACCACAGTGTCATCACAGCATCATCACTGCATAATCACTGCTTCATCACAGCATTATATCAGCATCATCACAGCATCATCACTGCATCATCACAGCATCCTCACTGCATCATCACACCATCATCACAGCATCATCACGACATCATAACAGCATCATCACTGCATCATCACTGCATCATCAATGCATCATCACTTCATCATCACTGCATCATCACAGCATCATCAATGCATCATCACAGAATCATCACTGCATCATCACTGCATCATCACAGTGTCATAAGAGCATCATCCCTGCACCATCACTACATCATCACATCATCATCATACCACGATCACAGCATCATCAATGCATCATCACTGCATCATCACAGAATCATCACTGCATCATCACAGCATCATCACACCATCATCACTGCATCATCACAGCATCATCACTGCATCATCACAGCATCATCACTCCATCATCACACCATCATCACACCATCATCACTGCATCCTCACAGCATCATCACTGCATCATCACAGCATCATCACACCATCATCAAAACATCATCACTACATCATCACTGCATCATCACAGCATCCTCACTGCATCGTCACACCATCATCACTGCATCATCACAGCATCATCACAGCATCATCACTGCATCATCAATGCATCATCACTGCATCATCACTGTGTCATAACAGCATCATCACTGCATCATCACTTCATCATCACTGCATCATCACTGCATCATCACTGCATCATTACAGCATCATCAGAGCATCTTCACAGCATCATCACTGCATCATCACAGTGTCATCACTGCATAATCACTGCTTCATCAGAGCATCATCACACCATCAACACAGGGTCATCAAAGCATCATCATTGCATCATCACTGCATCATCACAAAATCATCACAAAATCACCACAGTGTCATCACAGCATCATCAGTGCATAATCACTGCATCATCACAGCATTATATCAGCATCATCACAGCATCATCACTACATCCTCACTGCATCATCACAGCATCCTCACTGCATCATCACACCATCATCACTGCATCATCACAGTATTATCACAGCATCATCACAGCGTCATCAAAGCATCATCACTACATCATCACTGCATCACAGCATCATCACTGCATCATCACTGCATCATCACAGCATCCTCACTGCATCATTACACCATCATCACTGCATCATCACAGCATCATTACAGCTTACTCACTGCATCATCATAGCATGATCACTGCATAATCAGAGCATCATCACACCATCACCACTGCATCATCACAACATCATCATCGCAGCGTCATCACTACATCAACACAGCGTCATCACTGCATCATCACTGCATCACCACAGAGTCATCACAGCATCATCCCTGCACCATCACTACATCATCACATTATCATACCACCATCACAGCATCATCAGTGCATCATCACTGCATCATCAGATAATCATCACAGCGTCATCACTGTGTCATCACAGCATCATCAGAGCGTCTTCACAGAATCATCACACCATCATCACTGCATCGTCACAGCATCATCACAGTGTCATCACAGCATCATCACTGCATCATCACAGTATCATCACTGCATCATTACAAAATCATCACAAAATCACAACAGTGACATCACAGCATCATCACTGCATCATCACTGCATCATCACAGCATCATCAGAGCGTCTTCACAGCATCATCACTGCATCATCACTGCATCATCACTGCATTATCACTGCATCATCACAGAATCATCACTGCATCATCACAGCATCATCACTGCATCATCACAGCATCATCACTGCATCATCACAGCATCATCACAGCATCATCACAGCATCATCACTGCATCATCACTGCATCATCACAGCATCATAACTGCATCATCACTTCATCATCACTGCATCATCACTGCATCATCACAGCATCATCACTGCGTCATCACAGCATCATCAGAGCGTCTTCACACAATCATCACTGCATCGTCACACCTTCATCACAGTGTCATCACAGCATCATCACAGTATCATCACTGCATCATTACAAAATCATCACAAAATCACCACAGTGTCATCACAGCATCATCACAGCATCATCACTGCATCATCACACCATCATCACTGCATCATCACAGCATCATCACTGCATCATCACTGCATCATCACAGCACCCTCACTGCATCATCACACCATCATCACTGCATCATCACAGCGTCATCAAAGCATCATCACTTCATCATCAGAGCGTCTTCACAGCATCATCACAGTGTCATAACAGCATCATCACTGCATCATCACTGCATCATCACAGCATCCTCACGGCATCATCACAGCATCATCACAGCATCATCACAGCATCCTCACTGCATCATCACACCATCATCACTACATCATCACAGCATCATCAGAGCGTCTTCACAGAATCATCACACCATCATCACTGCATCGTCACAGCATCGTCACAGCATCATCACAGTGTCATCACTGCATCATCACTGTATCATCAGAGCATCATCACACCATCACCACTGCATCATCACTGCATCATCACAACATCATCATCGCAGCGTCATCACTGCATCATCACTGCATCACCACAGAGTCATCACAGCATCATCACAGTGTCATAACAGCATCATCCCTGCACCATCACTACATCATCACAACATCATCATACCACCATCACAGCATCATCAGTGCATCATCACTGCATCATCAGATAATCATCACAGCGTCATCACTGTGTCATCACAGCATCATCAGAGCGTCTTCACAGAATCATCACACCATCATCACTGCATCGTCACAGCATCATCACAGTGTCATAACAGCATCATCACTGCATCATCACAGCATCATCACTGCATCATCACAGCATCATCACTGCATCATCACTGCATCATCACTACATCATCACTGCATCATCAGACAATCATCACAGCATCATCACTGTATCATCACATCATCATCACTGCATCGTCACAGCATCATCAGAGCGTCTTCACAGCATCATCACTGCATAATCACTGCATCATCACACCATCAACACAGCGTCATCACAGCATCATCACTGCATCATCACAGTATCATCACTGCATCATTACAAAATCATCACAATATCACCACAGTGTCATCACAGCATCATCACTGCATAATCACTGCTTCATCACAGCATTATATCAGCATCATCACAGCATCATCACTGCATCATCACAGCATCCTCACTGCATCATCACACCATCATCACAGCATCATCACGACATCATAACAGCATCATCACTGCATCATCACTGCATCATCAACGCATCATCACTTCATCATCACTGCATCATCACAGCATCATCAATGCATCATCACAGCATCATCACTGCATCATCACTGCATCATCACAGTGTCATAAGAGCATCATCCCTGCACCATCACTACATCATCACATCATCATCATACCACGATCACAGCATCATCAATGCATTATCACTGCATCATCACAGATTAATCACTGCATCATCACAGCATCATCACACCATCATCACTGCATCATCACAGCATCATCAAAGCATCATCCCTACATCATCACAGCATCATCACAGCATCATCACTGCGTCATCACTGCATCATCACAGCATCATCACTGCATCATCACAGCATCATCACTGCATCATCACAGCATCATCACTGCATCATCACTGCATCATCACTGCATCATCACTGTGTCATAACAGCATCATCACTGCATCATCACTTCATCATCACTGCATCATCACTGCATCATCACAGCATCATCAGAGCGTCTTCACAGCATCATCACTGCATCATCACTGCATCATCACTGCATTATCACTGCATCATCACAGAATCATCACTGCATCATCACAGCATCATCACTGCATCATCACAGCATCATCACTGCATCATCACACCATCCTCACTGCATCATCACACCATCATTACTGCATCATCAGTGCATTATCAGAGCGTCTTCACAGCATCATCACAGCATCATCACAGTGTCATAACAGCATCATCACAGCATAATCACTGCATCATCACAGCATCATCACTGCATCATCACTGCATCATCACAGCATCCTCACTGCATCATCAGAGCGTCTTCACAGCATCATCACAGCATCATCACTGCATCATCACAGTGTCATAAGAGCATCATCCCTGCACCATCACTACATCATCACAACATCATCATACCACGATCACAGCATCATCAATGCATCATCACTGCATCATCAGATAATCATCACAGCGTCATCACTGAATCATCACATCATCATCACTGCGTCATCACAGCATCATCAGAGCGTCTTCACAGAATCATCACTGCATCGTCACAGCTTCATCACAGTGTCATCACAGCATCATCACAGTATCATCACTGCATCATTACAAAATCATCACAAAATCACCACAGGGTCATCACAGCATCATCACTGCATCATCACTGCATCATCACAGTGTCATAACAGCATCATCACTGCATAATTACTGCATCATCACAGCATCCCCACTGCATCATCACTGCATCATCACAGCATCCTCACTGCATCATCACAGCATCCTCACTGCATCATCACAGCATCATCACTGCATCATCACTGCATACTCACTGCATCATAACTGCATCATCACAGCATCCTCACTGCATCATCATTGCATCATCACAACATCCTCACTGCATCATCACACCATCATCACTGCATCATTACAGCATCATCAGAGCGTCTTCACAGCATCATCACTGCATCATCACAGTGTCATCACTGCATAATCACTGCATCATCAGAGCATCATCACACCATCAACACAGGGCCATCAAAGCATCATCATTGCATCATCACTGCATCATCACAAAATCATCACAAAATCACCACAGTGTCATCACAGCATCATCAGTGCATAATCACTGCATCATCACAGCATTATATCAGCATCATCACAGCATCATCACTACATCCTCACTGCATCATCACAGCATCCTCACTGCATCATCACACCATCATCACTGCATCATCACAGTATTATCACAGCATCATCACAGCGTCATCAAAGCATCATCACTGCATCATCACTGCATCACAGCATCATCACTGCATCATCACTGCATCATCACAGCATCCTCACTGCATCATTACACCATCATCACTGCATCATCACAGCATCATTACAGCTTACTCACTGCATCATCATAGCATGATCACTGCATAATCAGAGCATCATCACACCATCACCACTGCATCATCACAACATCATCATCGCAGCGTCATCACTACATCAACACAGCGTCATCACTGCATCATCACAGCATCATCACAGCATCATCACAGCATCATCCCTGCACCATCACTACATCATCACATTATCATACCACCATCACAGCATCATCAGTGCATCATCACTGCATCATCAGATAATCATCACAGCGTCATCACTGTGTCATCACAGCATCATCAGAGCGTCTTCACAGAATCATCACAGCATCATCACTGCATCGTCACAGCATCATCACAGTGTCATCACAGCATCATCACTGCATCATCACAGTATCATCACTGCATCATTACAAAATCATCACAAAATCACCACAGTGACATCACAGCATCATCACTGCATCATCACTGCATCATCACAGCATCATCAGAGCGTCTTCACAGCATCATCACTGCATCATCACTGCATCATCACTGCATTATCACTGCATCATCACAGAATCATCACTGCATCATCACAGCATCATCACTGCATCATCACAGCATCATCACTGCATCATCACAGCATCATCACAGCATCATCACAGAATCATCACTGCATCATCACTGCATCATCACAGCATCATAACTGCATCATCACTTCATCATCACTGCATCATCACAGCATCATCACTGCATCATCACTGCATCATCACACCATCATCAAACCATCATCACTACATCATCACAGCATCATCACAGCATCATCACTGCATCATCACAGCATCATCACTGCATCATCACTGCATCATCACTGCACCATCACTGCACCATCACTACATCATCACAACATCATCATACCACGATCACAGCATCATCAATGCATCATCACTGCATCATCAGATAATCATCACAGCGTCATCACTGTATCATCACATCATCATCACTGCGTCATCACAACATCATCAGACCGTCTTCACAGAATCATCACACCATCATCACTGCATCGTCACAGCATCATCAGAGCGTCTTCACAGCATCATCACTGCATAATCACTGCATCATCAGAGCATCATCACACCATCAACACAGCGTCATCACAGCATCATCATTGCATCATCACAGTATCATCACTGCATCATCACAAAATCATCACAATATCACCACAGCGTCATCACAGCATCATCACTGCATAATCACAGCATTATATCAGCATCATCACAGCATCATCAATGCATCATCACTGCATCATCACAGCATCCTCACTGCATCATCACAGCATCCTCACTGCATCATCACACCATCATCACTGCATCATCACAGCATCATCAGAGCGTCTTCACAGCATCATCACTGCATCATCACTGCATCATCACAGCATCATCACTGCATCATCACAGCATCCTCACTGCATCATCACACCATCATCACTGCATCATCACAGCATCATCAGAGCGTCTTCACAGCATCATCACTGCATCATCACTGCATCATCACTGCATCGTCACAGCATCATCACTGCATAATCACTGCATAATCACTGCATCATCAGAGCATCATCACACCATCAACACAGGGTCATCAAAGCATCATCATTGCATCATCACAGTATCATCACTGCATCATCACAAAATCATCACAAAATCACCACAGTGTTATCACAGCATCATCACTGCATAATCACTGCATCATCACAGCATTATATCAGCATCATCACAGCATCATCACTGCATCATCACTGCATCGTCACAGCATCCTCACTGCATCATCACACCATCATCACTGCATCATCACAGTATTATCACAGCGTCATCAAAGCATCATCACTGCATCATCACTGCATCATCATAGCATCATCACAGCATCATTACAGCCTACTCACTGCATCATCACAGCATCGTCACTGCATCATCAGAGCATCATCACACCATCACCACTGCATCATCACTGCATCATCACAACATCATCATCGCAGCGTCATCACTACATCAACACAGCGTCATCACTGCATCATCACTGCATCACCACAGAGTCATCACAGCATCATCCCTGCACCATCACTACATCATCACAACATCATCATACCACCATCACAGCATCATCAGTGCATCATCACAGCATCATCAGATAATCATCACAGCGTCATCACTGTGTCATCACAGTATCATCAGAGCGTCTTCACAGAATCATCACACCATCATCACTGCATCGTCACAGCATCATCACAGTGTCATAACAGCATCATCACTGCATCATCACAGCATCATCACAGCATCATCAGAGCGTCTTCACAGCATCATCAGAGCGTCTTCACAGCATCATCACAGCATCATCACTGCATCATCACAGTGTCATAAGAGCATCATCCCTGCACCATCACTACATCATCACAACATCATCATACCACGATCACAGCATCATCAATGCATCATCACTACATCATCAGATAATCATCACAGCGTCATCACTGTATCATCACATCATCATCACTGCGTCATCACAGCATCATCAGAGCGTCTTCACAGAATCATCACTGCATCGTCACAGCTTCATCACAGTGTCATCACAGCATCATTAAAGTATCATCACTGCATCATTACAAAATCATCACAAAATCACCACAGTGTCATCACAGCATCATCACTGCATAATCACTGCATCATCACAGTGTCATAACAGCATCATCACTGCATCATTACTGCATCATCACAGCATCCTCACTGCATCATCACTGCATCATCACAGCATCATCACAGCATCCTCAATGCATCATCACAGCATCCTCACTGCATCATCAATGCATCATCACTGCATCATTACAGCATCATCAGAGCATCATCACAGCATCATCACTGCATCATCACAGCATCATCAGAGCGTCCTCACAGCATCATCACTGCATCATCACTGCATCGTCACAGCATCATCACAGTGTCATCACTGCATCATCACAGCATCCTCTCTGCATCATTACACCATCATTACTGCATCATCACAGCATCATTACAGCTTACTCACTGCATCATCATAGCATGATCACTGCATAATCAGAGCATTATCACACCATCACCACTGTATCATAAGAACATCATCATCGCAGCGTCATCACTACATCAACACAGCGTCATCACTGCATCATCACAGTATCATCACAACATCATCACAGCATCATCCCTGCACCATCACTACATCATCACATCATCATACCACCATCACAGCATCATCAGTGCATCATCACTGCATCATCAGATAATCATCACAGCGTCATCACTGTGTCATCACAGCATCATCAGAGCGTCTTCACAGCATCATCACTGCATAATCACTGCATCATCAGAGCATCATCACACCATTAACACAGCGTCATCACAGCATCATCACTGCATCATCACAGTATCATCACTGCATCATTACAAAATCATCACAAAATCACAACAGTGACATCACAGCATCATCACTGCATAATCACTGCATCATCACAGCAATATATCAGCATCATCACAGCATGATCACTGCATCATCACTGCATCATCACAGCATCCTCAATGCATCATCACACCATCATCACTGCATCATCACAGTATTATCACAGCATCATCACAGCGTCATTAAAGCATCATCACTGCATCATCACAGCATCATCACTGCATCATCACACCATCATCACACCATCATCAAACCATCATCACTACATCATCATTGCATCATCACAGTATCATCACTGCATCATCACAAAATCATCACAAAATCACCACAGTGTCATCAAAGCATCATCACTGCATAATCACTGCATCATCACAGCATTATATCAGCATCATCACAGCATCATCACTGCATCATCACAGTATCATCACTGCATCATCACACCATCATCACACCATCATCACTGCATCATCACTGCATCATCACTGCATCATCACTGTGTCATAACAGCATCATCACTGCATCATCACTACATCATCACAGCATCATCAGAGCGTCTTCACAGAATCATCACACCATCATCACTGCATCGTCACAGCATCGTCACAGCATCATCACAGTGTCATCACTGCATCATCACTGTATCATCAGAGCATCATCACACCATCACCACTGCATCATCACTGCATCATCACAACATCATCATCGCAGCGTCATCACTACATCAACACAGCGTCATCACTGCATCATCACTGCATCACCACAGAGTCATCACAGCATCATCACAGTGTCATAACAGCATCATCACTGCATCATCACAGCATCATCACTGCATCATCACTGCATCATCACTGCATCATCACAGCATCATCAGAGCGTCTTCACAGCATCATCACTGCATCATCAATGCATCATCACTGCATCATCAGACAATCATCACAGCGTCATTACTGTATCATCACATCATCATCACTGCGTCATCAGAGCATCATCAGAGCGTCTTCACAGAATCATCACACCATCATCACTGCATCGTCACAGCATCATCAGAGCGTCTTCACAGCATCATCACTGCATAATCACTGCATCATCACACCATCAACACAGCGTCATCACAGCATCATCACTGCATCATCACAGTATCATCACTGCATCATTACAAAATCATCACAATATCACCACAGTGTCATCACAGCATCATCACTGCATAATCACTGCTTCATCACAGCATTATATCAGCATCATCACAGCATCATCACTGCATCATCACAGCATCCTCACTGCATCATCACACCATCATCACAGCATCATCACGACATCATAACAGCATCATCACTGCATCATCACAGCATCATCAATGCATCATCACTTCATCATCACTGCATCATCACAGCATTATCACTGCATCATCACAGCATCATCACTGCATCATCACTGCATCATCACAGTGTCATAACAGCATCATCCCTGCACCATCACTACATCATCACATCATCATCATACCACGATCACAGCATCATCAATGCATCATCACTGCATCATCACAGAATCATCACTGCATCATCACAGCATCATCAAAGCATCATCACTACATCATCACAGCATCATCACAGCATCATCACTGCGTCATCACTGCATCATCACAGCATCATCACTGAATCATCACAGCATCATCACTGCATCATCACTGCATAATCACTGCATCATCACAGCATTATATCAGCATCATCACAGCATCATCACAGCATCATCACAGCATCATCACATCATCATCACTGCATCATCACAGTATTATCACAGCATCATCACAGCGTCATCACTGCATCATCACTGCATCATCACTGCATCATCACTGCATCATCACAGCATCATCACACCATCATCACTGCATCATCACAGTATTATCACAGCATCATCACAGCGTCATCACTGCATCATCACTGCATCATCAGATAATCATCACAGCGTCATCACTGTATCATCACATCATCATCACTGCGTCATCACAGCATCATCAGAGCGTCTTCACAGAATCATCACTGCATCGTCACAGCTTCATCACAGTGTCATCACAGCATCATCACAGTATCATCACTGCATCATTACAAAATCATCACAAAATCACCAGAGTGTCATCACAGCATCATCTCTGCATAATCACTGCATCATCACAGCATTATATCAGCATCATCACAGCATCATCACTGCATCATCACTGCATCATCACAGCACCCTCACTGCATCATCACACCATCATCACTGCATCATCACAGCGTCATCAAAGCATCATCACAGCATCATCAGAGCGTCTTCACAGCATCCTCACTGCATCATCACAGCATCATCACAGCATCATCACAGCATCATCACTGCATCATCACAGCATCCTCACTGCATCATCACTGCATCATCACTGCATCATCACTGCATCATCACTGCATCATCACAGCTTATTCACAGCATCATCACTGCATCATCACAGCATCCTCATTGCATCATCATACCATCATCACAGCATCATCACGACATCATAACAGCATCATCACTGCATCATCACTGCATCATCAATGCATCATCACTTCATCATCACTGCATCATCACAGCATCATCAATGCATCATCACAGCATCATCACTGCATCATCACAGCATCATCACAGCATCATCACTGCATCATCACAGCATCATCAAAGCATCATCAAAGCATCATCACTACATCATCAAAGCATCATCACTACATCATCACAGCATCATCACAGCATCATCACTGCGTCATCACAGCATCATCACACCATCATCACTGCATCATCACAGCATCATCACACCATCATCACTGCATCATCACAGCATCATCAAAGCATCATCACTACATCATCACAGCATCATCACAGCATCATCACTTCGTCATCACTGCATCATCACAGCATCATCACTGCATCATCACAGCATCATCACTGCATCATCACTGCATCATCACTGCATAATCACTGCATCATCACAGCATTATATCAGCATCATCACAGCATCATCACTGCATCATCACAGCATCATCACACCATCATCACTGCATCATCACAGTATTATCACAGCATCATCACAGCGTCATCACTGCATCATCACTGCATCATCACAGCATCATCACACCATCATCACTGCATCATCACAGTATTATCACAGCATCATCAGAGCGTCATCACTGCATCATCACTGCATCATCAGATAATCATCACAGCATCATCACTGTATCATCACATCATCATCACTGCGTCATCACAGCATCATCAGAGCGTCTTCACAGAATCATCACTGCATCGTCACAGCTTCATCACAGTGTCATCACAGCATCATCACAGTATCATCACTGCATCATTACAAAATCATCACAAAATCACCAGAGTGTCATCACAGCATCATCACTGCATCATCACTGCATCATCACAGCACCCTCACTGCATCATCACACCATCATCACTGCATCATCACAGCGTCATCAAAGCATCATCACAGCATCATCAGAGCGTCTTCACAGCATCATCATTGCATCATCACAGTGTCATAACAGCATCATCACTGCATCATCACTGCATCATCACAGCATCGTCACTGCATCATCACAGCATCATCACAGCATCATCACAGCATCATCACTGCATCATCACAGCATCCTCACTGCATCATCACTGCATCATCACAGCATCCTCACTGCATCATCACTGCATCATCACTGCATCATCACTGCATCATCACAGCTTACTCACTGCATCATCACAACATCCTCACTGCATCATCACACCATCATCACTGCATCATCACAGCATCATCACAGTCTCATCACTGCATAATCACTGCATCATCAGAGCATCATCACACCATCAACACAGGGTCATCAAAGCATCATCATTGCATCATCACAGTATCATCACTGCATCATCACAAAATCATCACAAAATCACCACAGTGTCACCACAGCATCATCACTGCATCATCACTGCATCATCACAGCACCCTCACTGCATCATCACACCATCATCACTGCATCATCACAGTATTATCACAGCATCATCACAGCGTCATCAAAGCATCATCACTGCATCATTACTGCATCATCACACCATCATCACTGCATCATCACAGCATCCTCACTGCATCATCACACCATCATCACTGCATCATCACTGCATCATCACAGTGTCTTCACTGCATAATCACTGCATCATCAGAGCGTCATCACACCATCAACACAGGGTCATCAAAGCATCATCATTGCATCATCACAGTATCATCACTGCATCATCACAAAATCACCACAAAATCACCACAGTGTCATCACAGCATCATCACTCCATAATCACTGCATCATCACAGCATTATATCAGCATCATCACTGCATCATCACTGCATCATCACACCATCATCACTGCATCATCACAGTATTATCACAGCATCATCACAGCGTCATCAAAGCATCATCACTTCATCATTAGAGCGTCTTCACAGCATCATCACTGCATCATCACAGTGTCATAACAGCATCATCACTGCATCATTACTGCATCATCACAGCATCCTCACTGCATCATCACAGCATCATCACAGCATCATCACAGCATCCTCACTGCATCATCACAGCATCATCACTGCATCATCACTGCATACTCACTGCATCATCACACCATCATCACTGCATCATCACAGCATCATCACTGCATCATCACTGCATCATCACAACATCCTCACTGCATCATCACACCATCATCACTGCATCGTCACAGCATCATCACAGTGTCATCACTGCATAATCACTGTATCATCAGAGCATCATCACACCATCAACACAGGGTCATCAAAGCATCATCATTGCATCATCACTGCATCATCACAAAATCATCACAAAATCACCAGTGTCATCACAGCATCATCAGTGCATAATCACTGCATCAACACAGCATTATATCAGCATCATCACAGCATCATCACTACATCATCAAAGCATCATCACAGCATCCTCACTGCATCATCACTGCATCATCACTGCATCATCACAGTATTATCACAGCATCATCACAGTGTCATCACAGCATCATCACTGCATCATCACAGCATTTTATCAGCATCATCAGAGCATGATCACTGCATCATCACACCATCATCACAGCATCATCACAGCATCATCACTGCATCATCACTGCATCATCACTGCATCATCACTGCATCATCACAGCAGCATCACAGAATCATCACTGCATCATCACTGCATCATCACAGCATCCTCACTGCATCATCACACCATCATCACTGCATCATCACAGCATCATCAGAGCATCATCACAGCATCATCACTGCATCATCACTGCATCATCACTGCATCATCACAGCATCCTCACTGCATCATCACTGCCTCATCAATGCATCATCACAGCATCATCACTGCATCATCACAGCATCCTCACTGAATCGTCACTGCATCATCACAGCATCATCACTGCATCATCACAGCATCCTCACTGCATCATCACTGCCTCATCAATGCATCATCACAGCATCATCACTGCATCATCACTGCATCATCACAGCATCATCACAGCATCATCACAGCAGCATCACTGCATCATCAAAGCATCATCACTGTATCATCACAGCATCATCACAGCATGCTCACTGCATCATCACACCATCATCACTGCATCATCACAGCATCATCACAGAATCATCACTGCATCATCACTACATCATCACTGCATCATCACTGCATCATCACAGCATCCTCACTGCATCATCACACCATCATCACTGCATCATCCCTGCATCATCACAGCATCATCACTGCATCATCACAGCGTCATCACAGTGTCATAACAGTGTCATCACAGCATCATCACTGCATCATGAAAGCGTCATCACAGTATCATCCAAGCATCATCACATCGTCTACACAACATCATCACAGCGTCATCACAGCATCATCACTGCAAAACCAATGCATCGTCACATCATCATCACTGCATCCTCACATCATCATCACAGCGTCAACACATCATATACACAACATCATCACAGCATCATCACACCATCATCACTGCATCATCACAGCATCATCACTACATCATCACTGTGTCATAACAGCATCATCACAGCGTCATCACTGTATAATCACATCATCATCACTGCGTCATCACAGCATCTTCACAGAATCATCACACAATCATTACTGCATCATCACTGCATCGTCACAGTGTCATCACAGCATCATCACTGCATCATCACAGTATCATCACAGCATCATCACTACATCATCACTGTCATCACTGCATCATCAATGCATCATCACAGCATCATCAGAGCATCCTCACTGCATCATCACACCATCATCACTGCATCATCACAGCATCATCACTGCATCATCACAGCATCATCAGAGCGTCTTCACAGCATCCTCACTGCATCCTCACTGCATCATCACTGCATCGTCACAGCATCATCACAGTGTCATCACAGCATCATCACTGCATAATCACTGCATCATGAGAGCATCATCACACCATCAACACAGGGTCATCACAGCATCATCACTGCATCATCACAGTATCATCACTGCATCATCACAAAATCATCACAAAATCACCACAGTGTCATCACAGCATCATCACTGCATAATCACTGCATCATCACAGCATTATATCAGCATCATAACAGCATCATCACATCATCATCACTGCATCATCACTGCATCATCACAGCATCATCACAGCATCCTCACTGCATCATCACACCATCATCACTGCATCATCACAGTATTATCACAGCATCATCACAGCGTCATGAAAGCATCATCACTGCATCATCACAGCATCATCACTGCATCATCACTGCATCATCACAGCATCATCACTGTGTCATAACAGCATCATCACTGCATCATCACTGCATCATCACAGCATCCTCACTGCATCATCACAGCATCCTCACTGCATCATCACAGCATCATCACTGCATCATCACAGCATCCTCACTGCATCATCACAGCATCCTCACTGCATCATCACTGCATCTTCACAGCATTGTATCAGCATCATCACAGCATCATCACTACATCATCGCAACATCATCACTGCATCATCACTGCATCATCACAGCATCATCACTACATCATCACTGTGTCATCACTGCATCATCACTGCAGCATCACAGCATCATCAGAGCATCATCACTGCATCATCACTGCATTATCACTGCATCATCACAGCATCATCACTGCATCATCACAGCATCATCACTGCATCATCACTGCATCATCACTGCATCGTCACAGCATCATCACAGTGTCATCACAGCATCATCACTGCATAATCACTGCATCATGAGAGTATCATCACACCATCAACACAGGGTCATCACAGCATCATCACTGCATCATCACAGTATCATCACTGCATCATCACTGCATCATCACAAAATCACCACAGTGACATCACAGCATCATCACTGCATCATCACTGCATCATCACAGCATTATATCAGCATCATAACAGCATCATCACAGCATCATCACTGCATCATCACTGCATCATCACAGCATCCTCACTGCATCATCACACCATCATCACTGCATCATCACAGTATTATCACAGCATCATCACAGCGTCATGAAAGCATCATCACTGCATCATCACAGCATCATCACTGCATCATCACTGCATCATCACTGTGTCATAACAGCATCATCACTGCATCATCATTGCATCATCACAGCATCCTCACTGCATCATCACAGCATCCTCACTGCATCATCACAGCATCATCACTGCATCATCACAGCATCCTCACTGCATCATCACAGCATCCTCACTGCATCATCACTGCATCATCACTGCATCATCACAGCATCCTCACTGCATCATCACAGCATCATCACTGCATCATCACAGCATCATCACTGCATCATCACTGCATCATCACAGCATCATCAGAGCATCTTCACAGGATAATCACAGCATCATCCCTGCACCATCACTGCATCATCACAACATCATCACACCACCATCACAGCATCATTAATGCATCATCAGATAATCATTACAGCATCATCATTGCATCATCACATCATCATCACTGAATCATCACTGCATCATCAGAGTATCATCACACCATCATCACTGCATCATCACAGCATCATCACAACATCATCACAGAGTCATCAAACAGAATCATAGCATCATCACAGCATCACAACACCATCATCGCTGCGTCATCACTGCATCATCACTGCAACATCACAGTATCATCACAGCATCATCACAAAATCATCACAGTGTCATCACAGCATCATCACTGCATCATCACAGCATCCTCACTGCATTTTATCAGCATCATCACAGCATGATCACTGCATCATCACAGCATCATCACGGCATCATCACAGCATCATCACTGCATCATCACTGCATCATCAGAGCATCATCACACCATCAACACAGAGTCATCAAAGCATCATCACTGCATCATCACTGCATCATCACAGCATTATATCAGCATCATCACAGCATCATCACTACATCATCACAGCATCATCACAGCATCCTCACTGCATCATCACACCATCATCACTGCATCATCACAGTATTATCACAGCATCATCACAGCGTCATCAAAACATCATCACTGCATCATCACAGCATCATCACTGCATCATCACTGCATCATCACTGCATCATCACACCATCATCACTGCATCATCACAGTATTATCACAGCATCATCACAGCGTCATCAAAGCATCATCACTGCATCATCACAGCATCATCACTGCATCATCACTGCATCATCACTGCTTCATTACACCATCATCACTGCATCATTACACCATCATCACTGCATCATTACAGCTTACTCACTGCAGCATCATAGCATGATAACTGCATAATCAGAGCATCATCACACCATCACCACTGCATCATCACAACATCATCATCGCAGCGTCATCACTACATCAACACAGCGTCATCACTGCATCATCACAGTATCATCACAACATCATCACAGCATCATCCCTGCACCATCACTACATCATCACATCATCATACCACCATCAGAGCATCATCAGTGCATCATCACTGCATCATCAGATAATCATCACAGCGTCATCACTGTGTCATCACAGCATCATCAGAGCGTCTTCACAGAATCATCACACCATCATCACTGCATCGTCACAGCATCATCACAGTGTAATCACAGCATCATCACTGCATAATCACTGCATCATCAGAGCATCATCACACCTTTAACACAGCGTCATCATAGCATCATCACTGCATCATCACAGTATCATCACTGCATCATTACAAAATCATCACAAAATCACCACAGTGACATCACAGCATCATCACTGCATAATCACTGCATCATCACAGCATTATATCAGCATCATCACAGCATGATCACTGCATCATCACTGCATCATCACAGCATCCTCAATGCATCATCACACCATCATCACTGCATCATCACAGTATTATCACAGCATCATCACAGCGTCATTAAAGCATCATCACTGCATCATCACTGCATCATCACTGCATCATCACAGCATCATCACTGCATCATCACTGCATCATCACAGCATCATAACTGCATCATCACTTCATCATCAGAGCATCATCACTGCATCATCACAGCATCATCACAGCATCATCACTGCATCATCACTGCATCATCACACCATCATCAAACCATCATCACTACATCATCACAGCATCATCACAGCATCATCACTGCATCATCACAGCATCATCACTGCATCATCACAGCATCAACACTGCATCATCACTGCATCATCACTGCATCATCACAGCATCATCACTGCATCATCACTGCATCATCACTGCACCTTCACTGCACCATCACTACATCATAACAACATCATCATACCACGATCACAGCATCATCAATGCATCATCACTGCATCATCAGATAATCATCACAGCGTCATCACTGTATCATCACATCATCATCACTGCGTCATCACAACATCATCAGAGCGTCTTCACAGAATCATCACACCATCATCACTGCATCGTCACAGCATCATCAGAGCGTCTTCACAGCATCATCACTGCATAATCACTGCATCATCACAGCATTATATCAGCATCATCACAGCATCATCACTGCATCATCACAGCATCATCACAACATCATCACTGCATCATCACAGTATTATCACAGCATCATCACAGCGTCATCACTGCATCATCACTGCATCATCACTGCATCATCACAGCATCATCAGAGCGTCTTCACAGCATCATCACAGCATCATCACTGCATCATCACAGTGTCATAAGAGCATCATCCCTGCACCATCACTACATCATCACACCACGATCACAGCATCATCAATGCATCATCACTGCATCATCAGATAATCATCACAGCGTCATCACTGTATCATCACATCATCATCACTGCGTCATCACAGCATCATCAGAGCGTCTTCACAGAATCATCACTGCATCGTCACAGCTTCATCACAGTGTCATCACAGCATCATCACAGTATCATCACTGCATCATTACAAAATCATCACAAAATCACCACAGTGTCATCACAGCATCATCACTGCATAATCACTGCATCATCACAGCATTATATCAGCATCATCACAGCATCATCATTGCATCATCACTGCATCATCACAGCACCCTCACTGCATCATCACACCATCATCACTGCATCATCACAGCGTCATCAAAGCATCATCACAGCATCATCAGAGCGTCTTCACAGCATCATCACTGCATCATCACTGCATCAACACAGTGTCATAACAGCATCATCACTGCATCATCACTGCATCATCACAGCATCCTCACTGCATCATCACAGCATCATCACAGCATCATCACAGCATCATCACTGCATCATCACAGCATCCTCACTGCATCATCACTGCATCATCACTGCATACTCACTGCATCATCACTGCATCATCACTGCATCATCACAGCTTACTCACTGCATCATCACAGCATCCTCACTGCATCATCACAACATCATCACTGCATCATCACAGCATCATCAGAGCGTCTTCACAGAATCATCACACCATCATCACTGCATCGTCACAGCATCGTCACAGCATCATCACAGTGTCATCACTGCATCATCACTGTATCATCAGAGCATCATCACACCATCACCACTGCATCATCACTGCATCATCACAACATCATCATCGCAGCGTCATCACTACATCAACACAGCGTCATCACTGCATCATCACTGCATCACCACAGAGTCATCACAGCATCATCACAGTGTCATAACAGAATCATCACTGCATCATCACAGCATCATCACTGCATCATCACTGCATCATCACTGCATCATCAGATAATCATCACAGCGTCATCACTGTGTCATCACAGCATCATCAGAGCGTCTTCACAGAATCATCACACCATCATCACTGCATCGTCACAGCATCATCACAGTGTCATAACAGCATCATCACTGCATCGTCACAGCATCATCACTGCATCATCACAGCATCATCACTGCATCATCACAGCATCATCAGAGCGTCTTCACAGCATCATCACTGCATCATCACTGCATCATCACAGCATCATCACTGCATCATCAGATAATCATCACAGCGTCATCACTGTATCATCACATCATCATCACTGCGTCATCACAGCATCATCAGAGCGTCTTCACAGAATCATCACACCATCATCACTGCATTGTCACAGCATCATCAGAGCGTCTTCACAGCACCATCACTGCATAATCACTGCATCATCACACCATCAACACAGCATCATCACTGCATCATCACAGTATCATCACTGCATCATTACAAAATCATCACAAAATCACCACAGTGTCATCACAGCATCATCACTGCATAATCACTGCTTCATCACAGCATTATATCAGCATCATCACAGCATCCTCACTGCATCATCACACCATCATCACAGCATCATCACGACATCATAACAGCATCATCACTGCATCATCCCTGCATCATCAATGCATCATCACTTCATCATCACTGCATCATCACAGCATCATCAATGCATCATCACAGCATCATCACTGCATCATCACTGCATCATCACAGAATCATCACTGCATCATCACAGCATCATCAAACCATCATCACTACATCATCACAGCATCATCACCTCATCATCACTGCATCGTCACAGCATTATATCAGCATCATCACAGCATCATCACTGCATCATCACTGCATCACCACAGCATCATCACAACATCATCACTGCATCATCACAGTATTATCACAGCATCATCACAGCGTCATCACTGCGTCATCACTGCATCATCACTGCATCATCACAGCACGCTCACTGCATCATCACACCATCATCACTGCATCATCACAGCATTATCACAGCATTATCACAGCGTCATCAAAGCATCATCACAGCATCATCAGAGCGTCTTCACAGCATCATCACTGCATCATCACTGCATCATCACAGTGTCATAACAGCATCATCACTGCATCATCACTGCATCATCACAGCATCCTCACTACATCATCACAGCATCATCACAGCATCATCACTGCATCATCACAGCATCCTCACTGCATCATCACTACATCATCAATGCATACTCAGTGCATCATCACAGCATCATCACTGCACCATCACTGCATCATCACAGCTTACTCACTGCATCATCACAGCATCATCACTGCATCATCACAACATCCTCACTGCATCATCACACCATCATCACTGCATCGTCACAGCATCATCACAGTGTCATCACTGCATAATCACTGCATCATCAGAGCATCATCACACCCTCAACACAGGGTCATCAAAGCATCATCATTGCATCATCACAGTATCATCACTGCATCATCACACCATCATCACTGCATCATCAGAGCGTCTTCACAGCATCATCACTGCATCATCACTGCATCATCACAGTGTCTTCACTGCATAATCACTGCATCATCAGAGCATCATCACACCATCAACACAGGGTCATCAAAGCATCATCATTGCATCATCACAGCATCATCACTGCACCATCACTGCATCATCACAGCTTACTCACTGCATCATCACAGCATCATCACTGCATCATCACAACATCCTCACTGCATCATCACACCATCATCACTGCATCGTCACAGCATCATCACAGTGTCATCACTGCATAATCACTGCATCATCAGAGCATCATCACACCCTCAACACAGGGTCATCAAAGCATCATCATTGCATCATCACAGTATCATCACTGCATCATCACACCATCATCACTGCATCATCAGAGCGTCTTCACAGCATCATCACAGCATCATCACTGCATCATCACTGCATCATCACAGCATTATATCAGCATCATCACAGCATCATCACTGCATCATCACTGCATCATCACAGCATCCTCACTGCATCATCACACCATCATCACTGCATCATCACAGTATTATCACAGCATCATCACAGCGTCATCAAAGCATCATCTCTTCATCATTAGAGCGTCTTCACAGCATCATCACTGCATCATCACAGTGTCATAACAGCATCATCACTGCATCATTACTGCATCATCACAGCATCCTCACTGCATCATCACACCATCATCACTGCATCATCACAGCATCCTCACTGCATCATCACAGCATCCTCACTGCATCATCACAGCATCATCACTGCATCATCACAGCATACTCACTGCATCATCACACCATCATCACTGCATCATCACAGCATCATCACTGCATCATCACAACATCATCAGAGCGTCTTCACAGAATCATCACACCATCATCACTGCATCGTCACAGCATCATCAGAGCGTCTTCACAGCATCATCACTGCATAATCACTGCATCATCACAGCATTATATCAGCATCATCACAGCATCATCACTGCATCATCACAGCATCATCACACCATCATCACTGCATCATCACAGTATTATCACAGCATCATCACAGCGTCATCACTGCATCATCACTGCATCATCACACCATCATCACTGCATCATCACAGTATTATCACAGCATCATCACAGCATCATCACTGCATCATCACAGCATCATCAGAGCGTCTTCACAGCATCATCACTGCATCATCACTGCATCATCACAGCATCATCACTGCATCATCAGATAATCATCACAGCGTCATCACTGTATCATCACATCATCATCACTGCGTCATCACAGCATCATCAGAGCGTCTTCACAGAATCATCACACCATCATCACTGCATTGTCACAGCATCATCAGAGCGTCTTCACAGCACCATCACTGCATAATCACTGCATCATCACACCATCAACACAGCATGATCACTGCATCATCACAGTATCATCACTGCATCATTACAAAATCATCACAAAATCACCACAGTGTCATCACGGCATCATCACTGCATAATCACTGCTTCATCACAGCATTATATCAGCATCATCACAGCATCATCACTGCATCATCACAGCATCCTCACTGCATCATCACACCATCATCACAGCATCATCACGACATCATAACAGCATCATCACTGCATCATCCCTACATCATCAATGCATCATCACTTCATCATCACTGCATCATCACAGCATCATCAATGCATCATCACAGCATCATCACTGCATCATCACTGCATCATCACAGAATCATCACTGCATCATCACAGCATCATCACACCATCATCACTGCATCATCACAGCATCATCAAACCATCATCACTACATCATCACAGCATCATCACCTCATCATCACTGCATCGTCATAGCATTATATCAGCATCATCACAGCATCATCACTGCATCATCACTGCATCACCACAGCATCATCACAACATCATCACTGCATCATCACAGTATTATCACAGCATCATCACAGCGTCATCACTGCGTCATCACTGCATCATCACTGCATCATCACAGCACGCTCACTGCATCATCACACCATCATCACTGCATCATCACAGCATTATCACAGCATTATCACAGCGTCATCAAAGCATCATCACAGCATCATCAGAGCGTCTTCACAGCATCATCACTGCATCATCACTGCATCATCAGAGCATCATCACACCATCAACACAGAGTCATCAAAGCATCATCACTGCATCATCACTGCATCATCACAGCATTATATCAGCATCATCACAGCATCATCACTACATCATCACAGCATCATCACAGCATCCTCACTGCATCATCACACCATCATCACTGCATCATCACAGTATTATCACAGCATCATCACAGCGTCATCAAAGCATCATCACTGCATCATCACAGCATCATCACTGCATCATCACAGCATCATCACTGCATCATCACACCATCATCACTGCATCATCACAGTATTATCACAGCATCATCACAGCGTCATCAAAGCATCATCACTGCATCATCACTGCATCATCACTGCATCATCACTGCATCATCACTGCATCATTACACCATCATCACTGCATCATTACACCATCATCACTGCATCATTACAGCTTACTCACTGCAGCATCATAGCATGATAACTGCATAATCAGAGCATCATCACACCATCACCACTGCATCATCACAACATCATCATCGCAGCGTCATCACTACATCAACACAGCGTCATCACTGCATCATCACAGTATCATCACAACATCATCACAGCATCATCCCTGCACCATCACTACATCATCACATCATCATATCACCATCAGAGCATCATCAGTGCATCATCACTGCATCATCAGATAATCATCACAGCGTCATCACTGTGTCATCACAGCATCATCAGAGCGTCTTCACAGAATCATCACACCATCATCACTGCATCGTCACAGCATCATCACAGTGTAATCACAGCATCATCACTGCATAATCACTGCATCATCAGAGCATCATCACACCTTTAACACAGCGTCATCATAGCATCATCACTGCATCATCACAGTATCATCACTGCATCATTACAAAATCATCACAAAATCACCACAGTGACATCACAGCATCATCACTGCATAATCGCTGCATCATCACAGCATTATATCAGCATCATCACAGCATGATCACTGCATCATCACTGCATCATCACAGCATCCTCAATGCATCATCACACCATCATCACTGCATCATCACAGTATTATCACAGCATCATCACAGCGTCATTAAAGCATCATCACTGCATCATCACTGCATCATCACACCATCATCACTGCATCATCACAGCATCATCACTGCATCATCACTGCATCATCACAGCATCATAACTGCATCATCACTTCATCATCAGAGCATCATCACTGCATCATCACAGCATCATCACAGCATCATCACTGCATCATCACTGCATCATCACACCATCATCAAACCATCATCACTACATCATCACAGCATCATCACAGCATCATCACTGCATCATCACAGCATCATCACTGCATCATCACAGCATCAACACTGCATCATCACTGCATCATCACTGCATCATCACAGCATCATCACTGCATCATCACTGCATCATCACTGCACCTTCACTGCACCATCACTACATCATAACAACATCATCATACCACGATCACAGCATCATCAATGCATCATCACTGCATCATCAGATAATCATCACAGCGTCATCACTGTATCATCACATCATCATCACTGCGTCATCACAACATCATCAGAGCGTCTTCACAGAATCATCACACCATCATCACTGCATCGTCACAGCATCATCAGAGCGTCTTCACAGCATCATCACTGCATAATCACTGCATCATCACAGCATTATATCAGCATCATCACAGCATCATCACTGCATCATCACAGCATCATCACAACATCATCACTGCATCATCACAGTATTATCACAGCATCATCACAGCGTCATCACTGCATCATCACTGCATCATCACTGCATCATCACAGCATCATCAGAGCGTCTTCACAGCATCATCACAGCATCATCACTGCATCATCACAGTGTCATAAGAGCATCATCCCTGCACCATCACTACATCATCACACCACGATCACAGCATCATCAATGCATCATCACTGCATCATCAGATAATCATCACAGCGTCATCACTGTATCATCACATCATCATCACTGCGTCATCACAGCATCATCAGAGCGTCTTCACAGAATCATCACACCATCATCACTGCATTGTCACAGCATCATCAGAGCGTCTTCACAGCACCATCACTGCATAATCACTGCATCATCACACCATCAACACAGCATCATCACTGCATCATCACAGTATCATCACTGCATCATTACAAAATCATCACAAAATCACCACAGTGTCATCACAGCATCATCACTGCATAATCACTGCTTCATCACAGCATTATATCAGCATCATCACAGCATCATCACTGCATCATCACAGCATCCTCACTGCATCATCACACCATCATCACAGCATCATCACGACATCATAACAGCATCATCACTGCATCATCCCTGCATCATCAATGCATCATCACTTCATCATCACTGCATCATCACAGCATCATCAATGCATCATCACAGCATCATCACTGCATCATCACTGCATCATCACAGAATCATCACTGCATCATCACAGCATCATCAAACCATCATCACTACATCATCACAGCATCATCACCTCATCATCACTGCATCGTCACAGCATTATATCAGCATCATCACAGCATCATCACTGCATCATCACTGCATCACCACAGCATCATCACAACATCATCACTGCATCATCACAGTATTATCACAGCATCATCACAGCGTCATCACTGCGTCATCACTGCATCATCACTGCATCATCACAGCACGCTCACTGCATCATCACACCATCATCACTGCATCATCACAGCATTATCACAGCATTATCACAGCGTCATCAAAGCATCATCACAGCATCATCAGAGCGTCTTCACAGCATCATCACTGCATCATCACTGCATCATCACAGTGTCATAACAGCATCATCACTGCATCATCACTGCATCATCACAGCATCCTCACTACATCATCACAGCATCATCACAGCATCATCACTGCATCATCACAGCATCCTCACTGCATCATCACTGCATCATCAATGCATACTCACTGCATCATCACAGCATCATCACTGCACCATCACTGCATCATCACAGCTTACTCACTGCATCATCACAGCATCATCACTGCATCATCACAACATCCTCACTGCATCATCACACCATCATCACTGCATCGTCACAGCATCATCACAGTGTCATCACTGCATAATCACTGCATCATCAGAGCATCATCACACCCTCAACACAGGGTCATCAAAGCATCATCATTGCATCATCACAGTATCATCACTGCATCATCACACCATCATCACTGCATCATCAGAGCGTCTTCACAGCATCATCACTGCATCATCACTGCATCATCACAGTGTCTTCACTGCATAATCACTGCATCATCAGAGCATCATCACACCATCAACACAGGGTCATCAAAGCATCATCATTGCATCATCACAGTATCATCACTGCATCATCACAAAATCATCACAAAATCACCACAGTGTCATCACAGCATCATCACTGCATCATCACTGCATCATCACAGCATTATATCAGCATCATCACAGCATCATCACTGCATCATCACTGCATCATCACAGCATCCTCACTGCATCATCACACCATCATCACTGCATCATCACAGTATTATCACAGCATCATCACAGCGTCATCAAAGCATCATCTCTTCATCATTAGAGCGTCTTCACAGCATCATCACTGCATCATCACAGTGTCATAACAGCATCATCACTGCATCATCACTGCATCATCACAGCATCCTCACTACATCATCACAGCATCATCACAGCATCATCACTGCATCATCACAGCATCCTCACTGCATCATCACTGCATCATCAATGCATACTCACTGCATCATCACAGCATCATCACTGCACCATCACTGCATCATCACAGCTTACTCACTGCATCATCACAGCATCATCACTGCATCATCACAACATCCTCACTGCATCATCACACCATCATCACTGCATCGTCACAGCATCATCACAGTGTCATCACTGCATAATCACTGCATCATCAGAGCATCATCACACCCTCAACACAGGGTCATCAAAGCATCATCATTGCATCATCACAGTATCATCACTGCATCATCACACCATCATCACTGCATCATCAGAGCGTCTTCACAGCATCATCACTGCATCATCACTGCATCATCACAGTGTCTTCACTGCATAATCACTGCATCATCAGAGCATCATCACACCATCAACACAGGGTCATCAAAGCATCATCATTGCATCATCACAGTATCATCACTGCATCATCACAAAATCATCACAAAATCACCACAGTGTCATCACAGCATCATCACTGCATCATCACTGCATCATCACAGCATTATATCAGCATCATCACAGCATCATCACTGCATCATCACTGCATCATCACAGCATCCTCACTGCATCATCACACCATCATCACTGCATCATCACAGTATTATCACAGCATCATCACAGCGTCATCAAAGCATCATCTCTTCATCATTAGAGCGTCTTCACAGCATCATTACTGCATCATCACAGCATCCTCACTGCATCATCACACCATCATCACTGCATCATCACAGCATCCTCACTGCATCATCACAGCATCCTCACTGCATCATCACAGCATCATCACTGCATCATCACAGCATACTCACTGCATCATCACACCATCATCACTGCATCATCACAGCATCATCACTGCATCATCACAACATCATCAGAGCGTCTTCACAGCATCATCACTGCATAATCACTGCATCATCACAGCATTATATCAGCATCATCACAGCATCATCACTGCATCATCACAGCATCATCACACCATCATCACTGCATCATCACAGTATTATCACAGCATCATCACAGCGTCATCACTGCATCATCACTGCATCATCACACCATCATCACTGCATCATCACAGTATTATCACAGCATCATCACAGCATCATCACTGCATCATCACAGCATCATCACTGCATCATCAGATAATCATCACAGCGTCATCACTGTATCATCACATCATCATCACTGCGTCATCACAGCATCATCAGAGCGTCTTCACAGAATCATCACACCATCATCACTGCATTGTCACAGCATCATCAGAGCGTCTTCACAGCACCATCACTGCATAATCACTGCATCATCACACCATCAACACAGCATCATCACTGCATCATCACAGTATCATCACTGCATCATTACAAAATCATCACAAAATCACCACAGTGTCATCACAGCATCATCACTGCATAATCACTGCTTCATCACAGCATTATATCAGCATCATCACAGCATCATCACTGCATCATCACAGCATCATCACTGCATCATCACACCATCATCACAGCATCATCACGACATCATAACAGCATCATCACTGCATCATCCCTGCATCATCAATGCATCATCACTTCATCATCACTGCATCATCACAGCATCATCAATGCATCATCACAGCATCATCACTGCATCATCACTGCATCATCACAGAATCATCACTGCATCATCACAGCATCATCACACCATCATCACTGCATCATCACAGCATCATCAAAGCATCATCACTACATCATCACAGCATCATCACCTCATCATCACTGCATCGTCATAGCATTATATCAGCATCATCACAGCATCATCACTGCATCATCACTGCATCACCACAGCATCATCACAACATCATCACTGCATCATCACAGTATTATCACAGCATCATCACAGCGTCATCACTGCGTCATCACTGCATCATCACTGCATCATCACAGCACGCTCACTGCATCATCACACCATCATCACTGCATCATCACAGCATTATCACAGCATTATCACAGCGTCATCAAAGCATCATCACAGCATCATCAGAGCGTCTTCACAGCATCATCACTGCATCATCACTGCATCATCACAGTGTCATAACAGCATCATCACTGCATCATCACTGCATCATCACAGCATCCTCACTACATCATCACAGCATCATCACAGCATCATCACTGCATCATCACAGCATCCTCACTGCATCATCACTGCATCATCAATGCATACTCACTGCATCATCACACCATCATCACTGCATCGTCACAGCATCATCACAGTGTCATCACTGCATAATCACTGCATCATCAGAGCATCATCACACCCTCAACACAGGGTCATCAAAGCATCATCATTGCATCATCACAGTATCATCACTGCATCATCACACCATCATCACTGCATCATCAGAGCGTCTTCACAGCATCATCACTGCATCATCACTGCATCATCACAGTGTCTTCACTGCATAATCACTGCATCATCAGAGCATCATCACACCATCAACACAGGGTCATCAAAGCATCATCATTGCATCATCACAGTATCATCACTGCATCATCACAAAATCATCACAAAATCACCACAGTGTCATCACAGCATCATCACTGCATCATCACTGCATCATCACAGCATTATATCAGCATCATCACAGCATCATCACTGCATCATCACAGCATCCTCACTGCATCATCACACCATCATCACTGCATCATCACAGTATTATCACAGCATCATCACAGCGTCATCAAAGCATCATCTCTTCATCATTAGAGCGTCTTCACAGCATCATCACTGCATCATCACAGTGTCATAACAGCATCATCACTGCATCATTACACCATCATCACTGCATCATCACAGCATCCTCACTGCATCATCACACCATCATCACTGCATCATCACAGCATCCTCACTGCATCATCACAGCATCCTCACTGCATCATCACAGCATCATCACTGCATCATCACAGCATACTCACTGCATCATCACAGCATCATCACTGCATCATCAAAGCATCATCACTGCATCATCACAACATCATCAGAGCGTCTTCACAGAATCATCACACCATCATCACTGCATCGTCACAGCATCATCAGAGCGTCTTCACAGCATCATCACTGCATAATCACTGCATCATCACAGCATTATATCAGCATCATCACTGCATCATCACAGCATCATCAGAGCGTCTTCACAGCATCATCACACCATCATCACTGCATTGTCACAGCATCATCACAGTGTCATAACAGCATCATCACTGCATCGTCACCGCATCATCACTGCATAATCACAGCATCATCACTGCATCATCACAGCATCATCAGAGCGTCTTCACAGCATCATCACACCATCATCACTGCATTGTCACAGCATCATCACTGCATCATCAGATAATCATCACAGCGTCATCACTGTATCATCACATCATCATCACTGCGTCATCACAGCATCATCAGAGCGTCTTCACAGAATCATCACACCATCATCACTGCATTGTCACAGCATCATCAGAGCGTCTTCACAGCACCATCACTGCATAATCACTGCATCATCACACCATCAACACAGCATCATCACTGCATCATCACAGTATCATCACTGCATCATTACAAAATCATCACAAAATCACCACAGTGACATCACAGCATCATCACTGCATAATCACTGCATCATCACAGCATTATATCAGCATCATCACAGCATGATCACTGCATCATCACTGCATCATCACAGCATCCTCAATGCATCATCACACCATCATCACTGCATCATCACAGTATTATCACAGCATCATCACAGCGTCATTAAAGCATCATCACTGCATCATCACTGCATCATCACACCATCATCACTGCATCATCACAGCATCATCACTGCATCATCACTGCATCATCACAGCATCATAACTGCATCATCACTTCATCATCAGAGCATCATCACTGCATCATCACAGCATCATCACAGCATCATCACTGCATCATCACTGCATCATCACACCATCATCAAACCATCATCACTACATCATCACAGCATCATCACAGCATCATCACTGCATCATCACAGCATCATCACTGCATCATCACAGCATCAACACTGCATCATCACTGCATCATCACTGCATCATCACAGCATCATCACTGCATCATCACTGCATCATCACTGCACCTTCACTGCACCATCACTACATCATAACAACATCATCATACCACGATCACAGCATCATCAATGCATCATCACTGCATCATCAGATAATCATCACAGCGTCATCACTGTATCATCACATCATCATCACTGCGTCATCACAACATCATCAGAGCGTCTTCACAGAATCATCACACCATCATCACTGCATCGTCACAGCATCATCAGAGCGTCTTCACAGCATCATCACTGCATAATCACTGCATCATCACAGCATTATATCAGCATCATCACAGCATCATCACTGCATCATCACAGCATCATCACAACATCATCACTGCATCATCACAGTATTATCACAGCATCATCACAGCGTCATCACTGCATCATCACTGCATCATCACTGCATCATCACAGCATCATCAGAGCGTCTTCACAGCATCATCACAGCATCATCACTGCATCATCACAGTGTCATAAGAGCATCATCCCTGCACCATCACTACATCATCACACCACGATCACAGCATCATCAATGCATCATCACTGCATCATCAGATAATCATCACAGCGTCATCACTGTATCATCACATCATCATCACTGCGTCATCACAGCATCATCAGAGCGTCTTCACAGAATCATCACTGCATCGTCACAGCTTCATCACAGTGTCATCACAGCATCATCACAGTATCATCACTGCATCATTACAAAATCATCACAAAATCACCACAGTGTCATCACAGCATCATCACTGCATAATCACTGCATCATCACAGCATTATATCAGCATCATCACAGCATCATCATTGCATCATCACTGCATCATCACAGCACCCTCACTGCATCATCACACCATCATCACTGCATCATCACAGCGTCATCAAAGCATCATCACAGCATCATCAGAGCGTCTTCACAGCATCATCACTGCATCATCACTGCATCAACACAGTGTCATAACAGCATCATCACTGCATCATCACTGCATCATCACAGCATCCTCACTGCATCATCACAGCATCATCACAGCATCATCACAGCATCATCACTGCATCATCACAGCATCCTCACTGCATCATCACTGCATCATCACTGCATACTCACTGCATCATCACTGCATCATCACAGCTTACTCACTGCATCATCACAGCATCCTCACTGCATCATCACAACATCATCACTGCATCATCACAGCATCATCAGAGCGTCTTCACAGAATCATCACACCATCATCACTGCATCGTCACAGCATCGTCACAGCATCATCACAGTGTCATCACTGCATCATCACTGTATCATCAGAGCATAATCACACCATCAACACTGAATCATCACTGCATCATCACAACATCATCATCGCAGCGTCATCACTACATCAACACAGCGTCATCACTGCATCATCACTGCATCACCACAGAGTCATCACAGCATCATCACAGTGTCATAACAGCATCATCACTGCATCATCACAGCATCATCACTGCATCATCACTGCATCATCACTGCATCATCAGATAATCATCACAGCGTCATCACTGTGTCATCACAGCATCATCAGAGCGTCTTCACAGAATCATCACACCATCATCACTGCATCGTCACAGCATCATCACAGTGTCATAACAGCATCATCACTGCATCGTCACAGCATCATCACTGCATCATCACAGCATCATCACTGCATCATCACAGCATCATCAGAGCGTCTTCACAGCATCATCACTGCATCATCACTGCATCATCACAGCATCATCACTGCATCATCAGATAATCATCACAGCGTCATCACTGTATCATCACATCATCATCACTGCGTCATCACAGCATCATCAGAGCGTCTTCACAGAATCATCACACCATCATCACTGCATTGTCACAGCATCATCAGAGCGTCTTCACAGCACCATCACTGCATAATCACTGCATCATCACACCATCAACACAGCATCATCACTGCATCATCACAGTATCATCACTGCATCATTACAAAATCATCACAAAATCACCACAGTGTCATCACAGCATCATCACTGCATAATCACTGCTTCATCACAGCATTATATCAGCATCATCACAGCATCATCACTGCATCATCACAGCATCCTCACTGCATCATCACACCATCATCACAGCATCATCACGACATCATAACAGCATCATCACTGCATCATCCCTGCATCATCAATGCATCATCACTTCATCATCACTGCATCATCACAGCATCATCAATGCATCATCACAGCATCATCACTGCATCATCACTGCATCATCACAGAATCATCACTGCATCATCACAGCATCATCAAACCATCATCACTACATCATCACAGCATCATCACCTCATCATCACTGCATCGTCACAGCATTATATCAGCATCATCACAGCATCATCACTGCATCATCACTGCATCACCACAGCATCATCACAACATCATCACTGCATCATCACAGTATTATCACAGCATCATCACAGCGTCATCACTGCGTCATCACTGCATCATCACTGCATCATCACAGCACGCTCACTGCATCATCACACCATCATCACTGCATCATCACAGCATTATCACAGCATTATCACAGCGTCATCAAAGCATCATCACAGCATCATCAGAGCGTCTTCACAGCATCATCACTGCATCATCACTGCATCATCACAGTGTCATAACAGCATCATCACTGCATCATCACTGCATCATCACAGCATCCTCACTACATCATCACAGCATCATCACAGCATCATCACTGCATCATCACAGCATCATCACTGCATCATCAGAGCGTCTTCACAGCATCATCACTGCATCATCACTGCATCATCACAGTGTCTTCACTGCATAATCACTGCATCATCAGAGCATCATCACACCATCAACACAGGGTCATCAAAGCATCATCATTGCATCATCACAGTATCATCACTGCATCATCACAAAATCATCACAAAATCACCACAGTGTCATCACAGCATCATCACTGCATCATCACTGCATCATCACAGCATTATATCAGCATCATCACAGCATCATCACTGCATCATCACTGCATCATCACACCATCATCACTGCATCATCAGAGCGTCTTCACAGCATCATCACTGCATCATCACTGCATCATCACAGTGTCTTCACTGCATAATCACTGCATCATCAGAGCATAATCACACCATCAACACAGGGTCATCAAAGCATCATCATTGCATCATCACAGTATCATCACTGCATCATCACAAAATCATCACAAAATCACCACAGTGTCATCACAGCATCATCACTGCATCATCACTGCATCATCACAGCATTATATCAGCATCATCACAGCATCATCACTGCATCATCACTGCATCATCACAGCATCCTCACTGCATCATCACACCATCATCACTGCATCATCACAGTATTATCACAGCATCATCACAGCGTCATCAAAGCATCATCTCTTCATCATTAGAGCGTCTTCACAGCATCATCACTGCATCATCACAGTGTCATAACAGCATCATCACTGCATCATTACTGCATCATCACAGCATCCTCACTGCATCATCACACCATCATCACTGCATCATCACAGCATCCTCACTGCATCATCACAGCATCCTCACTGCATCATCACAGCATCATCACTGCATCATCACAGCATACTCACTGCATCATCACACCATCATCACTGCATCATCACAGCATCATCACTGCATCATCACAACATCATCAGAGCGTCTTCACAGAATCATCACACCATCATCACTGCATCGTCACAGCATCATCAGAGCGTCTTCACAGCATCATCACTGCATAATCACTGCATCATCACAGCATTATATCAGCATCATCACAGCATCATCACTGCATCATCACAGCATCATCACACCATCATCACTGCATCATCACAGTATTATCACAGCATCATCACAGCGTCATCACTGCATCATCACTGCATCATCACACCATCATCACTGCATCATCACAGTATTATCACAGCATCATCACAGCATCATCACTGCATCATCACAGCATCATCAGAGCGTCTTCACAGCATCATCACTGCATCATCACTGCATCATCACAGCATCATCACTGCATCATCAGATAATCATCACAGCGTCATCACTGTATCATCACATCATCATCACTGCGTCATCACAGCATCATCAGAGCGTCTTCACAGAATCATCACACCATCATCACTGCATTGTCACAGCATCATCAGAGCGTCTTCACAGCACCATCACTGCATAATCACTGCATCATCACACCATCAACACAGCATCATCACTGCATCATCACAGTATCACTGCATCATTACAAAATCATCACAAAATCACCACAGTGTCATCACAGCATCATCACTGCATAATCACTGCTTCATCACAGCATTATATCAGCATCATCACAGCATCATCACTGCATCATCACAGCATCATCACACCATCATCACTGCATCATCACAGTATTATCACAGCATCATCACAGCATCATCACTGCATCATCACAGCATCATCAGAGCGTCTTCACAGCATCATCACTGCATCATCACTGCATCATCACAGCATCATCACTGCATCATCAGATAATCATCACAGCGTCATCACTGTATCATCACATCATCATCACTGCGTCATCACAGCATCATCAGAGCGTCTTCACAGAATCATCACACCATCATCACTGCATTGTCACAGCATCATCAGAGCGTCTTCACAGCACCATCACTGCATAATCACTGCATCATCACACCATCAACACAGCATCATCACTGCATCATCACAGTATCATCACTGCATCATTACAAAATCATCACAAAATCACCACAGTATCATCACAGCATCATCACTGCATAATCACTGCTTCATCACAGCATTATATCAGCATCATCACAGCATCATCACTGCATCATCACAGCATCCTCACTGCATCATCACACCATCATCACAGCATCATCACGACATCATAACAGCATCATCACTGCATCATCCCTGCATCATCAATGCATCATCACTTCATCATCACTGCATCATCACAGCATCATCAATGCATCATCACAGCATCATCACTGCATCATCACTGCATCATCACAGAATCATCACTGCATCATCACAGCATCAACACTGCATCATCACTGCATCATCACAGCATCATCACTGCATCATCACTGCATCATCACTGCACCTTCACTGCACCATCACTACATCATAACAACATCATCATACCACGATCACAGCATCATCAATGCATCATCACTGCATCATCACA